>VUQK01020744.1:10310-26273 GCA_015106715.1 Bujurquina vittata
GGTGCGGGGGGGGGTGGGTGGGGGGGGGGGGGGGGGGGGGGGGGGGGGCGTTATTGTACCAGGCTGTAAGCATCTTTTTTTGGGAGGGGGTGTAAAGCTGGTAGTGTTAACGCAGGACTCTATGGGGATTGAGTGGTATTTGGAGCCATCAAGTGGTCACTGGGGGAACTGCTGCTTGAGGAGAACTGTGCGTTTCATTGTTTCTGTTTGTTTGTTTTGAACCTGTCTGATTAGACTCCACTGAAGCTGAAAACAGCAGTTGTTCAAATAATACACTCAAATATTACTCTCGCATCTAATTAGCTGTGAAAAAGTGTTTGGCACCAAAAAGGAAACTGAACAGGAGAAAATAATAAAGCTGCAGGTACGCTTGCTTGGCAGGCGTCTTTTTGTTTTGTTTTGAGCTTCATGGAGGACGTGCCACACATCGTCTGTGGATTCAGGCTGTCTCAGTGTCTCCGACTGACTCCGTGACGATGAGATCAGCGCTCCGTGGGGGCTAAACCATCTGTTGGAGGACTCTGAAAATAGTTCTTTATGACTCAGGCTGGATGTTTGGGCTGCAGAATGAATCTGGGTCTGATCACTGTTACAATACGAAGTGAAACATATCTAAACATCTAAGACGCCGCACTGCACAAAAAAACCCCACAATTTAAAACTCGGGTGATGGGATTCAAATGCTTCAAACACGTCTGCAAAGGAGAGGAAACTTTGGCAGGGCTTTAAGAGAAAAGAGGCGAACACCAACAATTTTCTTCCTCATGCACACCACTCAAAAACAAATCTGTTTTCTAGCGTGAGGCCCTCTCTCTTTCCCCACAATAATAAGGTTGCAGCTCCTTCTCACTCCAAACACCTGCGAATCCATCTCCTTAGCCACCGCGATATTTTGATCTGACTGCAAGTCGTTGGTCTAATCCAGCGGACGTGGCACCAGGAACGGAAATGAGTTTCAGTTTGGTGCCGCAGTGGAAGATTTGTGGTAGAGAAACATCGCAAGGACACGACAGACAAGCTGTGCTACCAACCCTATCGATCAGGAAAAAACCTCCACGACCTGTGATGTCTATCACACAGGCTGATGTGCTCCTGTGTAAAACAGAGACTTTACACAATCTGTCAGAGTCGCATATGTGAGCGGACAAAAGAAATACACCCCCGTGCACAATCACTTGAATGACAAAGAATAAAAATGTGTCGGCTTTCAATACGTCCTCAATTATTTCACACAGGATTTCTGAAGAAGATAAAAAAAAAAAGGGAGAACTTTGACGTCCCCCGAGGATGCTGCCTGACTTGAGATCAACACAACATTTTGGGGGGTTTTAAAGATAAAAGTAGAGCAACACTCCACCTCCAGCAAATAACAGCAGAAGGTTTCTGCAGAACATCTCTCCACAAATGTGTGCAGCGCTCCTCCATGTCGAGGAGGATGGAGACTGCGATCAAAAGTAAATGGTTTCATCCACAGCATCGGAATAAAGTGCCCTGACTTCTGAATTCCTGCTGCCGAGTTTCTACTTTTAACACATTTTTAGTTTTCTTCATGGAGGACAGACAGCAAAATGCAGTAAAGTTTTTCTATATACAGCATATTTAAAAGTTTGCTGGTGTTTGGCGGCTTGGAAGTAGATTAGGTTTTAAGAGAAACCTCTCAAAATAAGAACTGTTAACGTAAAGGTAAACGGGGCGGCACAGAGAACCTCACGGCTCACGGGCCTGCAGGAAACCAGAATATTACATGGACAAAAGTTCTGAGCCACCTACACATACATGCACAGGAGCTGCTCGGCCATGGAAACTGATGCCATGAAGCTCCTGGTGCACACTTTCTGTGCTGATGTTAATGCCAGAGGAGCTCTGGAACGCTGCAGTTATTGAGTCAGCAGAGCGTTGGAGACTTTTCCACACTGTGTTCCTCGGCGCTCGGTGTCCCCGCTCTGTGGCTTTTAGGGGGTCTGCCCCTCCATGGCTGAGCTGCTGTGGTTCCTAAACACTTACACTTTGCAATAATACATCCACAGTGATCATGGGATATCTAGGAGGGAAGAAATTTGTTGCCACAGCGGCATCCTGAATACAGCTGCTGGGTGCTTGAGTTGGGACTGAAAACAGCTGTATTCAAAGTTAAGAGCTGTGGCCCGATACTTTTTACCATCCAGTGTATGTGATCAGAAATAAATACAGTGTTGAAAACATCTGGATCCACTCTCATCTGGACACTCTCTTCTCCCCTTTACTTTACCTCTCTCACTGCCCCTGTTTCCTTCTCCGTCAGCCACGGTCTGTTTATTCCTGCCTCACCCTCTCCCTGTTTTCCTGTCTTCCTCAGCGTCCCTCATCCCGTCACCGTGCCCACATCTCTGTATCCTTAATTTAACCTCTCTGCATTTCTTCCTCTCTCTCGCTCTGTCTCCGTCTCTCTACCAGTCGGCTCTGGGCTGTTTCTCTGGTGGATCGTTGTTCTAATTAGCCGTCATTGCTCTACTTCCTGCTTTCTGACACACACACGCGCGCGCACGCGCACACGTATGTGCGCACACAATCTCAAGCGAGACATCTAACGGCCTTGTGTTGACGTGTGTCTGTGTTTGTGTTGGTACAAAAGTTTCCGAGTTTGAGTTACATAAAAGACGCGCTTCAGTCGCTCAGCTAAAAAAGCACAAATAACGCAAACATACACAGTCACTGGGGTGTGTGTGTGTGTGTGTCTGTGTTTTCAGTGCTTTAATTTAAGTCTAGAGGACAGCTCAAGCTCCAGCTTTGAAATACCTGCCTGTCTGAGCTGTTGGACGAGTGTGTGTGTGTGTGTGTGTGTGCGTGTGTGTGTGCGTGTGTGCGTGTGCAGGCACTTTTTGTGTTCAGTTGTCGTCATCATTAGTGTTTGTCACTAATGATGTTCTTCTCACACTTGTTCTTTCCTTCCTGTAATTCCTCCCTCTTCCATTCTTTGCCCAACTTTTCCCTATTTTGGTTTTCCTTCTTTTGTTCCTTCTTATTCTTTGTTTGCGCGTTCCTTCCTTCCTTCTTTCCCATCATTCCCTCAGCTTCCTTGAATTCCCTTCATGCACCCAGTACACTTGCCTTCCTTCCTTCCCCTGTTCTTCCTTCCATCATTATTCCTCTCGACTTTCCTGTTTTACCCCCATTCTCCACCCCCATCATCCCCATCATGAAAAGGTATACTTTTCATCCTCCCCCCTCCCTCAGTTTTGCTGATAAAGGCACTTTTTGTGCGCTCTTCCTGCTGCTAAAGTACTGCAGGTGTGTCCATAAACGTGCACGAGCAGGAGAGTGCACGCCCGTCTGTCAGAGCACCTCCAGTTAACAACCCAGAAGAAGATCAAGTTTCTCTCGAGATGCCGGCGCTTCTACTGTAGCTGAAGCTTTTGTTGGTGACAGCACGGGAGACACCCCCCCCCCCCCCCCTTCACCTATGAAGCTGGGAGGACTGTTCTTCAGGTGAACGAATGCACAAAGACTGCTGAGAGTTATTTTGATTGATTGTGTTTACTTGTGGCTTTGGGCTCCTGTTGATGTGCGCTGTGTGCAGCAGCAGCAGTGTGATGCATGATCAACTGTTGCACTATGAGGTCATTTGTTGGTTCTTTTTCTTTTCTTTAGCTTTTCCCCCCCCTTTCACCCTCTCCCCCCCAGCTCGATCTCCTCCTCTCTCCTCTCGTTACCCCTGTTTTTGCTTCCTTTTCCCGTCTCTCCTTTATCCTCTTTTGTCTCCTCGCTTTTTCACTCCGATGACTCACGGATCAAATAATACATAATAAGAGCAATGACGAACACCGAGTGAATCATGCACCCCAGCACCTGTACATGCTTTTTTGTGTCCGATCGTATCCACGTATCCGGTAGATTTGTTTCAGATTTCAAGAATCCAGATGGGATTAACACAAACACACACACACACACACACACACACACACACACTTTTTGCAGAAATGTCCATGCAGACTGAACAGTTGGTGAGGAGTAATGAGCTAATCTTCTGCAATACCTCTCTCCCCCTTAACCCACACTCCTCTCCTCTTTCCTCTTTCCTCTCTCCCATGTCCTTCTGCCTTTCTCTTTTCCTCATCTTTTTTTTTTGTCTGTCTAGCTTCACCTTTCCACCTGTGCCACCCCCCCCTCTCTCTCTCTCTCGGGTGATTTATTGGTTGTCAGGTCGTTCTCTGCTGCAGGAGCTTCTGGGACACCGTCAAGGTGCCCAGTGGTCAGGTAATGACAAGAGCGAGTGTGTATGTGTGTCTGTATTTCTAGATGCCTGTCCAAAAAACTGTCAAGCATCTGCTGCTGCAGTGTGTGTGTATGTGTGTGTGTGTGTGTGTGTGTGTGAATATGGGCGTGTGAGTGTGTATAACAATCATCTTTAGACAAATTTGCCTTCAGATTAATTAACATTTAGATTAATTTATCAGCCATATGATATACGGTTATGACCCGCCTGCAGATACGCACCACCTGTCTTCCTTGACTGTGTGCGTGTGTGTGTGTGTGTGTGTGCGTGTGTGTGCTCAGACCTGTTTGCCATCCGCCATGTTGCAGGGCAGCAGCAGGACCTGGGAGGCAGGGAACGTGGTGGAGACGGACAGGCAGTGCTGCTGCTGTCGGATCTGCTGTCCGTGAGTGTACACCCACTCCTGGAGAGAGGAAGATGGAGTTAATCATTTTTTATCTTTTCCGAGTTTGAAAATGTTGCGTGTGGTTCTGGTTTTTGAAAGCTGACATTTTCGAGTGCAGCACTGCCTCTGGTGTTGTTTTTGATAAGCAGTCATGAAGATAAAGTCATCAAAGACAGCAACAGAGGTGCAGACAGGCACAAAGACGACATTAAATGTGTGTACAATCACGCCTTTAATCCTCAAACTCTCATTGTTTCTTCTTTCCACCGGACCGGGCTGCAGGGATTTGGCTACAAGAGCATCGGTGAAGCCTGGCTCGCAGTCGGCATCGCAGTTCAGCACAAATGTGCTGAATAGGGATGAAAACAGGTCCCTATCCAGGCCAGCCATCCACAAACACGTGTGAAAGCCAGGTCTTTATGGAGCAAAGACAAAATACCGACACACCTGTAGAAGCACACGCTTTCCACTTAATTTTGTCCTCTTTAGCTCTACAGGGCCTACACAACACTGGCAATGATCCTGATTTTTGACTATTCAAATAATCATTGCAGTGTAAGAAAAAGAAAATGTTTAAGCAACCATTTCTTTTCTTAATCTGCACACAGTCATGTGAAAAAGAAAGGTGTCACAGGACTCTGTGCAGTCCTGCTGGGCCACCATCATTCTTTTCATTTACAGCCTTTCTGCTGGAGATTTGCTGCTGTGCTTGGGATCATTGTTCTTTAGCATTGCCCAATTTCAGCCAAGCTTTAGCTGTTCAACAGAATACTTTGGCTTATACAGGAGTTCACGGTCGACTCATAAAGTCCAGTGGCTGCAAAACAAGCCCAAATCATCACCCCTCCATCACCGTGCTTGACTGTGATGCTGTTATTGGGTTTTGAAAAATGCTGCGCATTATAACCAAACAATCTGCACTTGGATCGCATCTGTCCAAAGGACATAGTTCTGGAAGTCTTGTCAGATGTAACTTTGTAACTCTCAGCCATGCTTTCCATGTTCATTTTAGAGGCTTTGCACATACAATCTTTTGGTCGAGGTCGTGGGGGGCAGCAGACCTCCCAGACTTTCTTCTGCTGTTGTTTCATTAAAACAACCAAAACAGAAAAACTTCCTGTAGGGTGCACTGCGAATTAACGAGCTAGCAAAGTACGTTAAGTTTAAAGTCAGAGTTTTTAGTGTCACCTGGCGAGATCACGCTGGTAACTAATGCTGAACACATTAGTTACCAGCATTTTCACTGAGTCTGTTAAGAAATGTCTAACACCACTGAAGCACACCTTCCTGTAAAGTTACAGCTGCACAAACTGTGCATCTCATTATCGCTGCAAGTATTCAGTCGGTGATGCAGAAAATGCACGAATATGTTCTTTTTATGCTTGGTTGTTTGCTTTTTTATTTATTTATTTTTTTTACACTATTGGGATTGGAGCTCAAATTAGAAAATCAATCAATCTATTTGTAGGCTATTTATCATCAAGAATATACAGTCAATAAAATGGATTTCACTAAGATCTGGGCACAAACTGAAGTGATTTCCATCTCTTTTTCACTGGCCTGAACTCACTGAGTAGCCTCTATTGTATAAATGTACACAATTTAAAGTGCTATACAGCGCACAGCTCACCAAACTATAATGTCTTAATGTCAAATATGGTTATATAAGACTTCTTAAAAAAGCATAAAACCTGAGGCTTCCAAATGAACTCATAGATCACAGTGGTGTGCCCATCTTTTATGTACAGTCTGTTGCCACATTTTGAGTCTTTTTTTTAATTTGTGGTAAAGAGTTGTAGACACAAGAAAAATGTGGAGAAGAGCAATTAAGAAAAACGGATCATAGAGTTTAATATTAAGCTGCTAAAAAAAACTGGAAAAGCACGTAAGAAGATGGATGGATGGATGAAGGGAGGAAGGGATCAATGGAGGGATGGACGGATGGATGAAGGGATGGATGGATGAAGGGACTGATGGCCACATTTCTGAATTCTGAGTGATTTTATGTTTGATCCTTTCTAATATTATATTTCATTTCCATGAAATTTTCTTGGAGTTCTCGTAACTCGTCCTGCAGCTTTGTTACTGTTCCGTAAACTGAACACTTCTTTATTGTTTGGCATTTTAATTTAATGGATTAGTCTGTTCCCAAATTAGCTTTTCATTCATTTTCTGTTGACTTGCTTTTCAGTTAATCATCACATCTTTCAGTGAATAAGTGATGTGTTTTCTAAACTCGATCAGTCTCTTTCCCCCCTTCATTTCATCTTTAAACGTTATTAACATAATCACACTGCTATAAGTCTGCTGAGTTGACCTTATAAAATAATAGAGGTTGAGAGTTGGAACGGAGGACAGTGGGAGGTCTTTGCAGACCAGCTGGGTGATTTATGACACTTTATCTTAAATATCTCAACGCTGCAGGGTATATTTCATCACATGATTGATTTATTGAACTGCAGTGAAGAGAATGACATTAGAAGTTAACCGGTCCTGCAGCTCAGTACATCTCCTCTCTGCTGGAGCGTCCCAGGGTTCATGCACGTGTTTGGATAAATACTTGAGAGTCTTAATATAAAACCAGTAACCTCACTGCTCACGTTGGCCTGTAAATATCTTGAAATGAAAATGAAAATCAGGCACTTTCTGCACTTTCCCAACATGTCACATGTATCCTGGGATGATTTTTAGGATATCACTGGGTGGCTGATCAAGTCTTTGGTGCCAAACAAGTCGTGTTTGAAGCTAATTCCAAACTGTGATAGGAATCAGGTTGCAGATAAACACACTTACTGGTTCTACAGTTGAACACAAAGCAGGTCAGCACTGAAACAAGGTCTGCAAGCTCAGCACCAATGTTCCCCGGATGGCTAAAAGGTTAAAAGCCAAGTGGACTTTGGCTCAAAATAATGATGACACCTGCAGCTCTGTGTACAAAGCTGTGAGTGTAAGCTTTATTTTTCCTGGAAGAAAAAAAAAAAGTTGCCCGAACTACCTTCTACTTTTGTGCACACCTTCATAGCCGAGAGCGGAAACGATTAAAGCACAACCTCATGCCTTTGCACTCATTACATTTGGAGCAAACTGTGTTCTGGTTTGTGGCTCAGAGGGGTGCATTTCATACTTGTCATTCTCATTTTATATTTCTGTTATATGCAGTTGTCCACCTCCCATTAACACACTTGTATAATGCATTTGAATCCTGGCTGTGCTGCCGTGGGTTTACAAATTGGTGTCGTTGCCTCTGCTGCTGATTTCTTTCTGTAAGTTAAAGTTAGTGCAAAATGGCGAATTACATTTTTTTTTTAATTTACAGCTTACTTGCACGTTTTTTTGTTACATCTGCTGCTTAATATTCCATAATTTTTTCACTAGTTATGCCGACAAACGCCTCGTCAACTTTGGATTTGATGTCCTGTGGGAGAATTTGGTTTCCAATTTTGCTATTTTAAGTTGCTTTCACTTCACGTTTGGGGTTCAGGAAAGTTCATGGATGTGGACCCAAATGCAGGACTCCAGAGGAAACTCAAAGACTCAGCTTTATTGCTGTTAAATGCAAAAATCCAGTAACTGTCCACAGAGCTGGACCAAGTACAAACTGAAAACAAAGAACTGAGGAACACACAACCAGACAACATATACACACCGCATGTAATTAGAGAGATGGGAAACACAGCTGCAACTAGACAGCGGAGGCAAACCCAAAAAACAATGTACACAAGACAGGAGACTTTCAAAATAAAACAGGAAGTGATAAACAGACACGAATGACACAGGGGGCAAGGAAGGAACACTGAAGAACTAAACCAAACCAATAGAAACTGAAAGCATAATTAAATATACTTAAACAAAAGCAGCAACACAAACAAAAGGAAAACCATGGATCTCACAGAAATCAGTAAACAAAACCTCAAAATCCCAAAAAAATCAAATATCCAGGATCTCGACACCGGGACATGGAAAAATGATGCCAAATTGTAGCTTGTGTGTTAAAATGTGACCATAAACCAAAGATCCTCATCAAACATCCACATCTGCCAAACTGGAAGTGAGAACGGGTTTGAAATGGGGACCCAGATGGCGCCAGGCCTCGAGCAACAGAACTCACTCAGTTTCAGTCCAGTCTTTGGATCTGAACATTTTGGGGGGGGGATTTGTTTTTGTTTGTTAAATTACTTAACTCGGATCTATTAATAATCATTCATGCACAGAAAAGGATGAACCGGTGTTGTGTTCACACGTAACAGAACAACAGCATTCGGTGGCAGAACACATCATTTGTTCACACTTCTATAAAAAATACCAAAGATAATACAGTTTGACCGAAATAAAATAAGAGTAGGAACTGGCAGTCCTTCAGCAGACTTGGACACACACCATCAGGGCAGCAGCCCTCCTATAGTCATCCTAGCTCCAATCTGACCCCTGATCTGTGACAGACAAGGCTGGAGGAACAGCTGTGAGGGGGGGCTGCCACATTAGGAGATGGGGTAGCTGTGGAGGAGAAGACTGAGTAGCAGTGAAGACGCCCACATGTTGAGAAGAAGACTGAAGTGGGTGCAACTGCAGAACCAAATCTATTGAAGAACTGATCACCGCCCATCAGTGGTTTCTTTTTGGTGTATCCAGAGATGGTGTTGGCTCCTCTCCACACCTCATGAATGCTGCTGTTTTATAGATCCCTTTCTATCTGCTTTTTGTTTTCCAAATAGGAGTTATACATTAGCCCAAAGCTTATCTCAGCACAGTGTGTCACACAATCCACGGAAACTGAACAAGTGGAGGACAAGAGAAGTGGCAGGGCTACAAACTATCTACAGCAGATTAATACTACGTGGAAGTTATTTCTCAGCAAGGAGCTGAGAAATGCATCTTCATTTTATCCATCTGCTGTTCACTGAAGCCTCACCAGAAATGGATGTCAAGAAGCCATTCTTAAGGAAGGGAAAGAGCAAGAAGTGCACAAAAGGCAGAAGAGCTGGGACTGTCCTTTAAGAAGCCCGCAGAACTATTCCTGAAGAGTGCTTCAAGAAATGTCAAGAAACCGTGTTTGCAGAGAGAGAGCGAGCGCGGTGTTGAAGAATAAAGGTGGTCAAACCAGATATTGACCAGTTAAAACTAGACAAACTGTTTGTGTGTGTGTGAATGTTTCAATAAACTGCTGCACCAACTTCCCATTTCCTAGTAAAACACAAAGAAATAAGAAAGCGATTGTTTTTGAATTGCTGATTTTGCACAAACTATCACAAATAAATAAAGAACCTACCGTGCATCCTGAATGGATTGTCTAGCTTCTGCAAAAGGGTACGACTAAACCAAAGGTATCACTGGAATAGCACACGTCTCTGTGCTTCAAGGTAAAAACAAAAACAAACAACTACACAACTCGCTGTGGTTCAGTAATGTGCTCATTTGCATTGCAGTTTCAGTCACTGTAAATGCCGATTTGAGGCTTTACTTTCCAGAGCTGAAATCTATCACATCTAAAACCTTCAGGGTGCTGGGCCACGAGGCCTCCATTTGAGAATCACCGCTTAAAGGAATCAACTGATTTGCTATTGTCATGAACGCTGTGTGGCAGGCAGGATTGAGGACCCCGAAGCAGGACACCAGACACAGACTCAAACTCAAAAGGCTGTTTCATTTATTATTAACTGAACAGGGGACACACAGCAGGCAGGGAAAACAATGGCGTTAGGCGACGACACAACAAGAGGCACAGAAAACACAGGACTTAAATACACAAGGAAACGAGGGGAGTGGAAACAGCTGGGAACACAGCTGAACCACATTACACAGACGAGACCAGGGGAGGCAAAACTGAATATTACAGACGAAGACCAAAAGACTATCAAAATAAAACAGGAAGCCAGCCGGGGAACAAAGACGCAGACCTGACACAAGGAAACACAAGGAACTAGAAATAAACTGAGGACTGACATGAGAACAAACTAAAAGAACACAAAACACTGGGGACCAGCCCAGGGCCATGACAGCCATGAATATCTGTGGTTATGAAGTCATATTAAAAAAGCTGCGATCAAACAGTATCTTAGCAAGTTCAGTGTTTGTATTTGATTACAAGGCCTGTCTCGTCAGTGCAGTGTAACTAAAGTAGCTCAGCATTCTCTTTAATCTCTGTCTTCATATACTATTTATAGCACAACCTTCCCGACTCATGCAAAACAAACTCTATGGATGGACTTCTTGCAGCTTCTGAGGCTGCTGGCCGCTTGAATTCACTGGTGATTTATTTACAACATGGACGAGCGTCTGAAGATTTTCACAACTCCTCATTTCTGAACTGACTTTTATCCGCCAAAGGACTGATGTCAGTACATTTTGTAACCGCTTGAGCATGACATGGTTACACTTTGGTTCTCCACATACACCTAATGTCAAGAAAGAACCCAGTGGACAAAAGAAACACCGGTCTCCCACCAACATCCAGACAGCTTTGAAATCACGTAGAAATATCCTGTGACTACTTTGCTCTCAATGCTCTCAATTTTCTGCTGAGAACGGCCTTGATGGGACAAGATTATGACCATACCTTGATAGCAGTAATGGCCAAAACCATAAACATCTTAAAAATGGAATTCATTTTAAAAATGCTTAATATGAATTCCTTCATTTTTTAGTAACCGGACTGCTTGCAAGCCTGAAGATGACAGAGGGGCAAAATGAATTAAATTCAAAATTATGCCCACCTGAGAGCTGCCCAGTTCAAACCAGACTCCTGAACACGAACAAACAGGGATTAAGAGCCTCCCTTCAGGGCTTTCTCTTGAGTTGCTGATTATGGAAAGTTTCTCTTTCGCATTCGCACACATCTCAGCAGTTCTCTCCCTTTGAGCTCAGGGAATTGAACCAGCAACCTTCCAGTCACAAGCCAAGCTTTGCAGCCTTTAGGCCTTTCAACTGCTGACACATTTGCTTTCTGCACGGCGGCTTGTTTAGAGCGAATCGCAGCCTCCACACTTGTTCTTAACATGGAATAATGAGAATCCTACGGGTATTAATTATAGCTGAGGGAAGGGGGGAACACACACACACACACACACACACACACACACACGCTCTTTGGTGTGCTGCTGTGCAAAGTAAGTAAAAATGAATACAGTGAGAGCAGTAAAAAATAACTGGGCTAACACAAATAATGCATTTACACACATGAAGCGAGATGAGAGGGTGGCATGTGTCCTGCTTCCGTCTGCTCTGCTTCAGCAGCACCCAAACCGAATGAAGTAATTCGAGTAGAGAGAAAGTCACCGGCTATTTTCTCTTGCTGCTGCACATCAGACAGTCCTGGTCCTTACCTGAGACTGTCCCGAGAGCTTCTCTTCAGTTCACCTGCCTGCATACAGAGTTTATGCATAGCTGCATGCACATGCAAACCTGTTTGTGTACTGCTGAGTACAAAAAAAGCATGTTTAAAAACCTGATCATGTTTTAGGCTAGCAGCTAACAGTGAGAGAGAATAAGGTGTGAACTGAGGTCGAGCGGTATTTTGGCCCTTTTCACTCTCACAATCAGATGAAAGCCACTAAGAATTTTTCATACTATTGCAACAGCTTTCAAATTATTCCGATGCCCTCATGTTTCGGGTTTGGCAAACAAAATGCTTTTGCTGAAGATGGAACTTTTCATATGCCGCATTTTTTGTTTTGGCTGCTGCCTTTAGGGGTCGCCACAGCGGCTCATCTCATCCCTGCAGCCTCCTCTGCCACACCACCCCTCTGTAGGATCTCCTTCAGTACAAGCATGAATCGTCTCTGAGCTCTTCCTCTTTTCTTCCTGCCTGGCAGCTCCATGTTAAACATCCTTTGTCCAGTAGATCCACGATGTCCATTGCTTTGGATGGCTGAACCCAGGTATTTAAACTCATGCAACTTTACTGCCTCTGCTTCTTCACTGTTACACTCGTCTTCCTCACATTCACACATGTCCACCTCTCCAGGCTCTCTCCCTCCTGCTCCCTCATCTCACTACAGATCACAGCGTCATTTGCAAGCATCATAGTCCACAGAGACTCCTGCCACACAGTGGAACATGTATCTTTGATTGCATTATTTACATCAGCCATGGCCATGGTTTGTTCAAAGATTTCCAAGTTTTCATCTTTTAACCTGAAAATACTATATCAGCACAAAATTAAATGAAAGTCGTTTCTTGCTTTGAAATTCACAATTAAATAAATTTCTGTGTAGAACCAAATGCATCCCAGATTTAAGGAAACCAGAAACCAAACAGCTGAGAAAACAGCACCGCCTTTCATTTCTAAAGTCATCCTTGTATTTCCAGCTGATTCACAGCAGGAGCAGCTTCAGTATTTCCTCCAAACTCTCTATTCATTTCAAACTTGTGATTGACTCACCTGATTGATGGCGGGGACCCCCTCGGTTCCCATGCAGGGAGCTAATGTGAGAACGGGCATCTCCTGGCCCTCCACCTTGCGGGACTCCAGGCAGTTCTGCCTCTGTTTGATCACCCCAGACTGTGAATCGGAGTCATCGGGGACCCTGATGGAGAAAGCCAGACTCCTTTGAGTTAAGGTGTTCATTGCATTGTGTGGCTGCAGAGAAAAACAAAACCAAAACAATGCTAACACCACAAGAGGTAATCTAATACGAAGAAACTGTGACCCGACGCTTTAATATCCAAGAATCTAAAAATAGAAGCAAAAGGCTTCTGAGGAAATTTGGTCTTAAATGTAAAATCTAATAGGAATGTTGCAGTGATGAGACAGAAGACTCCACTCATTCCCAGCACGGTCTCATTAACCACATCAAGATTTCACAGTTAATTTGACAGCCATTTATCAGCATTTAAAATTATTTTTAAAAAAAGACGTGCTGCACCTTTAACAAATCTGCTGAAGGCCACGATTCTCTAAACTCATTACTTCAGAAAGTTTCTTCCTCGTCTTCTCCTGTGATAAACTTTCTTAGTCTTTCTTGTTAAATTCTCCTCTGTACTATAAATTCGGGCTTAAGCCCTGTAGCATTAATTCAATCTGCTATCTCTCTCTCTGTTTTAATAACCCGTTAAAGGTTATTCTGCGTTTTAAGGGTCAGGTCTGTCTTCCCCTGAGAGCAACCGTGTTAATTCCATTCTGGGGGATTAACACCAGCCTCCAGTGGATAAATGGGTATTTAAGTGAGTGTGTGTGTGTGTGTGTGTATGTGTGTGTGAAAGGGAGAGGAAGCATTTAAATGAAAGTGTTTATGTGTCTTAAAGGTATTTGCATTGGTAGGTTTGTGTGCTTATAAGGAAGAGTCATTGCCAGAGCTTAGGGCACACTTAAGTGTAGCTGTTTAGTTATATGTGCGTGTTGTGTGCAGATAGGGCAGTCAGTCTGAGGAACCAGATCCCATGGGAACTCAGCCAATCAGGACATGTAAGTAGGTGTGGCTAAAAACTGCTGGAGTTGCTCATTTTCATAAAGGTTACGGCATAAATGAAAGCGAATGGTTACTCCCAACTCATCGTTCGTCAGTGAGCCGAGTTACGGTTGTGAAGAGGCACACAACCACAATCTTTTCCCGACCTCAACCAAACAGTTTGTAGTGCCTAAACCAGCAGGTGGAAGTGAAAGGTGGTGAGCAGGGTGGCAGACGTGGCTTTGGAGGAGGCTACCGTCAAAAGATGAAGAGGTCTTTGCTCAAGGGAATGAAAGCGGTCCTGGACGAGCCCCCACTTGTTATGCCCAGTCCATATAGGAGATAACAAAAAAGGAGAGCCACACAGCAGCAGTTTTAGCAAACCCATTTATTTATCATATCCTAATAAAAAGAAACAATGGTCCCACTGGGATGCAAACCAGGGTGTTCTGGCTGTTGCACAGAATTCAGCTTATCTTGTCTGTGTTAGTCTAAATGCTGTTTAGTTTCCCATCCATGTGAATAAGGTGTAGGGACAGGTTTATAATGACAATCAAGCGTATGATAGAAAGCTTTTCGTCATGCTAGCTAACTGCAGTTTATGCTTACAGTGTGTTCCACTTGAAGTTCCAAGTCAGAATTTTCACTGCGTTAAAATGACAAAAGTAAAGTGGTTGGTGAGCGATGATTGTGTTGATTATGTTCTTCCTTGAGGTGTCTCATGATGTTCTGCATTGATGGGTTACTGTGCAAATCTCTGCGAGTGTAGGAAAACCAAAAAGCGTGCTCCCAGGTGCACTCCTGACCTGATGTGCTGCCTTCAGGTTTAGACACTGTGGGCTCTTTCACTGGAAGCTGCTGTTGATCCAGCTCTAATCAAGAGCAATGAACACTGATTTGAAGGTTGCCCGAGTTCGACACTAAAGCTGTTCTCAGCACAAGATTTATTCCACGGTGGAATCACAAACGGTTGCAATGGCGCTTCCAGAAAGCGATCTAAAAATAGCAGCAGTGCTAGAAGTGGCTGTCCTTGAAGAGGAGATTGGCCAAGCGTAAATCATGTTTTTATGAATTGAGTTAGAAGTAGAGAAAATCCAGAAGACAGATTAAAAACAGAGCAACTGCAACAGGCTGGGATATCCTGACGCACGGACTTGATAATGGCTGCAAAACCTCCTGTTTTTTATGGTGTTTAAAAAAAAGGCATCAATTAGTCAGATTTTACAGAGCTGTTAAAAAAGCTTTTCACAGACAGAGTCGTATCCCCTATGAGGAGTAAAATAACCGTCATGAGTAAACAGCAAAACATTCTCCTTTAGAAGGTAAGGATCAACAAAGAGGCAGAAAAACATAAAAAAAAAAAACCCATCATATCCAACAATGAACCAGACAATAATAAAGCCACTTTTGGCCTCAGCTTTTAAAATTCTCTCCTTCGTTTGCATGCTCAGCAGAAGCTTTCCCTGGACAGATAAGTCTGAAGACACACACACACACACACACACTTACTTGAGCTCTGGATAGACATTGTCCAAGTACCACTTGAAGGATTTACACTTGAGCTTCTTGCGGAGTTCCACTCTGCTCCGGATACTGAAGACACACAACAGCAAACAGTCCGACTGAGAGAAAAAGTCACGAGGTAACAAGACAAAATAAAGCCGACAGAGATAAGGACAAACTGAGAGTTCAGCCGGCACCAATGATGGAGGTGTGCGACGTGAGAAATGCAGGAAAAACCTTAAAGCGGTGCTGAAATGTCACTGTGTACATGTGTGTGACTGATAAACGCTGACATTTATGCACACTTATGCACAGACACCCGCCGTATCCGTCAGGGTCTGGTGTTGGTTGTAATTTTGCCATTTGCATCCCTTCTGGTATCAAAAAAAGTGAAACCATTTATTTTGGGTTTAGCCTTTTTTTTTTTTTTAAAGGGGTGG
>VUQK01020744.1:34279-45755 GCA_015106715.1 Bujurquina vittata
GTTGCATCGCTACAACCTTCACTTTCCACAAATTCTTGATGCTGGCTGGGTGTCCTCTGCTGTGTCAGTGGAGGACAGGGCTGCAGAGAGCATCCGGTAGGGCTTGTGGAAAGTGAAGGTTGTAGCGATGCAACCAAAGAACTTTGAGCATGCTGTGCGCTGGGGCACGGTGACACGTACACAGTTTAGATGGTTTGCAATGGACGTTATCTTTCAGGCACCACAGGAGATTATGGTATAATTCTGCAACGACAGTCTGACCCTGGACAGCAATTTCTTTGTGCATCGTGAAAGTCAAAATCAAACAACGAGCATGCTCCTGTCAACACCCCTGACCTGCTGTTTAACCTCCAAGCTTGCACAGTGCACCAAAGCTGCTGTTTGGTCTCTCCGTTGAAGGCAGAGACCCAGTTCTCATCACAAGTCATGATAGCTGACATGAATTTCAAGCTATCTTGACAGTGAAGTTGGTGTTTGTTCTGTGTGCAACTTTGATTCACACGGTGTAATCGCAGGCTGCAAGTGCAAGCCGTCGAAATGGGACATCCGTGATATGATAGCTTTCTAAAAGGTGGTGCAGAGGGGGACAGTGAGGAATTAAAATTAGGCATGAGTCTTGAATTTTTATGGTTGCACCTTCTAATGTTGTTTAAGACTGATTAAGACGTGACAGCACTGCAGTTTTTGGAACAATATCAAAAAGCAGACCTGTGTGTATGCTTCAAGTCAAAGTCAAGTGTTCAATGAATTCCACCTAATCTTCACAGTATTGATCTTCCCAGTAAGAAAACTCACCAAAGTTTTCCCCGCCCCAAATGTCCATGGCGGTGTCGTATTTGCCGAGGTGATTGAACCAGGACCTGTCGATCACAAAGAGTCCGCCTGCAATGATGGGGGTCCTGTCAGAGAAACAAAACAGGGAAAGAAAGAAGGGGCTCAGCATGATGAAGAGCTTTCCTCTCGACTGGTCTAACCTAAAGTAAAACTAGATTCAGGTCTCGTCACGTGCCCGAGAAAATCCAGAGATGACAAAAGAGATGAAAAACATTTATGAAAGGGGAGTTTCAAATGCATTAAACCGTACCGCCTGGACACTTTTCAGCTGGTAACAAACGTGAGCAAACAGCAAAATCTTCTGCACCCACACAGGTTTGTGTTGCTCATATTTGTCCTCACATTTCTCCAGAACTATCAGATCTAATCCAGATGCAAGGAGCTTCTATTTAGTTTCTTTTTGTTGTGCTGTTTTCTTTCTGTTTGCTGTGACGCACACACACACACACACACACACACACAGATACAGCCTGGACAATGAGACGAGTGAATAGCTGAAGGCCAGCACGCTCCATCAAATACTCTCTGTTTATCAACAATTATCCTGCCGTCATCGCCTGCAAATAGCACCCAGTGTGTGTCCGTGTGTGGGTGGCAGAACACAAAGCCTTTTCAAGCTCAATGTGCCCTTGTGTGTTTAAAGGAATGAAACTGTGTGGATGTAAAACTTTGTGGCTGCAGAAAGTTGGGATATTAAAGAGCATAAAATAACTTGGCAAATGCAATAAATGGGACGAGACAAACAAGACCGCGCGTGTGTGTGTGTGTGTGTGTGTGCGTGCATGTGTGTGTCTGCTATATGTGTGAGGACTGATGAACTACTACTGCATAAAAAAAATCAAACGGGGATCCTTTGCTTGTTAATCGACTGTGTGAATCACAGTGTGCATCCCAGTATTATTTGTGTAGCACTGTTATGCAACACAGTAACAAAGTGCTGTTTCCATAACCAAAAAACAACGTGTGAAAGACCAAGGAAACGGTTTGATCTTCACAATGCTGCGATGGATACTTTTTTCATACTGCAGGTAGAAAAAAAAGATAGTAAAAAAGTAACTAAATGCTTTCACAGTGTTTATCGTAGATGAAACGAGGAGACAGAGCAATCAATAAAAAAGCCTGAAGTGAAATCTATTTCATAATTATGAGCAAGTATATGAGCAGGTTGTGCCGCTGCACTGACTCACAGCACAAGTTCACAACGTTTTCAAGAAAGCAAACACATTTCCTCGAGTAGCTCTGATGTATGTGATTGATAAGATTAGCGCTGGAGGCTTTGAAAGGCATAATTATTATAACTATAGTTCATAAACGTGCTCCCAGATGGATGCGGTGACTCGCGCAGCCCTGGACTGGACTCACCGCGTTGACGTGACACAGACAAAAACAGCACACTGACTTCCAGGTAGAGACTGCCACAGTAAACAATCTACACTCTATCATTCAAACATGTATCTCCACAACGCAGAGACACACACTCGCACACCATCTGTGAAAGCTTACCCCGCTGCCTCCGCTTAAAAAAAAATAAAAATAAAAACCACGCACAAAGTCAGACAGTCACAAATTGGCACGGCAGCAAATCTGGGTTCCTGCCACCAATCTGACTTATGACGAAGGAGCCGTGCCAAAGTTTATTATTTATAACTGTGCGTGTGTGTTTGCTCTGTGGCTCCTGTGCCTTCCCTTTGTTTGTTCATCTCTCCACAGCAAATGATTTGTCAGGCATCGATGATTTGACTTTGTGTAAACTTGCAGCATATTAAGTTTTTCATCACAGCCAACGTGTCCTCGTGCAACCTGCTCTCGTTTCCCCGGCCTCAGACTCAACACGCTTAAACGTGCTGCGTCTGCTTGCAGAGCGTGGGGTCAATGCAGCGAAGGCGTGCGTTTCAGTTCCAACCACAGTGTTTTCCTAAACCTAAGCAAGCCGATTTTTTAGTGCCTGGACCCAACCAACAAGCAAAAGTGACAGTTGAAAGGGAATAATTAGTGCCAGTGGGGAAAACCTTTAAAGCTCCCAATTCAGACTCTATAACTCTTTATTCTGGTCGGTGCAACAAGGTGCCAAAGATGTCAAAGGACACTTGTGTATATACCACTGACTTCCTCCCTTTCTTTCAGTTCAGTTTTAGTTTGCTTCTTTTTTTTTTTTTGCTTCTCTCATTAACTACGTAGTTTTGCCGGTAGCTCTATTGCTGATTCTGTTAAAAAATGATTAAGACAGAAACTGTCATGGAAGTTGGACCCAAATGAAGTTTAATGGCTAATCTGATGTAAAAAAAAATATATGATGTATAAGTGTAAAAACCGGAGTCGGATGAGACGCAGAGTATGAACAATCAAAAGAAACGTAGTCTACAAAGTAAAACAGCAAATAAAGAAAAAGTAGTGACACATGGAGACAAACCTAAATGTAACACACAGATGTACACAGGCAGGGAAACACTGGGGGGGGGCTACAATAAACTAACTAACATTTGCTGGTATTTCCTGTCCAGTTTAATTGTGTTTGTTTGTCCAGTCAGCACACAGTGTTATTTAAAAAGTGTAATTAGTTCATTTTAACACATAATTGTTGCTACTATATTAAACTTGAAACAACAGGTTTGTCTTCACTCATTGTTTTCTTGGGTTTTGGCAGTAAAAGCAGGAAAAGAAAGGGATCGGGGTAAAAATCACAGTACAACTAAATGTTGGAGGTCAAACGTCTCTTTGATATTCCGATGAGCGCAGCTGCAGCTGACACCTGTCTGAAACAGGTTGGAGGCTCTACGTGCGTGACCTCAGGAGGCTGCCTGTGCAAGCAGCACTGCTTTTAACCACATCAAAAAAAATCAGCTGCTATTGTTTTTCTGATCAAGTCAGCCTGCTGAGGTCACTGCAGCAATAAAAGGTCAGAGCATGACGACAGTTACTGATTACTGCGCTGCAATTCTTTGGGCCACATCAGGACTGCAATTAATCACCTCAGCCACAGAAAGCATCACCTGGATAATAGTCTGTGATTGTGGATCATTTCTGCCATTTTCATATGAATTATCAGCTAGAGCCTTTTATTAAAAGGTAGGTCTACATGCAGAATAGCACACAAAATAAGTGATATTAATGAATATGGTTCCTTTATAGTGGTCTATTTATGATTGCAGCCTAAACCAGCCACAGCATTCTCATGCTCATCTCAAGGCACCTTGTGCAGTAAGTTTAACGCCAAACAATATTAGAGTAAGAACCCCAATGATGAGAGGACACCATCTGAACAAGCACTTGATGATGAGGAGGAAGAACTCCCTTTGTGGATGGACCTCCAGCAGAAACATCTGCCACATCTGGTCAGAGGTCAAGGGGAAGGAAAAGAGTAGCACAGAGAGACCACGAGCAACAAGCAAGACACAAACTTCAAGTTAATGACATTCAGTGGTGACATTCAAATGCATGGGGAGTGACGAAGAAGTGTTCAGAGGGAAGTCCCCCAGCAGACTGAGCCTGCAGCAGCATAACTGCAGGACGCTTCAGCGTCCGCAGATCCAGTAACTATATGCTTCATGGAAAAGGTTAAACATTTTAAGGTTAATCTTGAATGTGGAGAAGGTGTCTATCTCCCACACTCAAAATTTGCATGCCTTCAAATTTATATATTTTTATATATATATATATATATATAAAATAAAATATCTGGGGACTCTGGAGTAGCACAGTGGGTAGAAATACCAAAATTCAGGCTCAGATTTTTTTAAATAAAATCTTTTGTAATAAAAGCAGGAAAAAGTCTGTCAATCACACTGCTGCAAACCCTTGGGTAATATCCAAACTGTTTGCAGCGCTGCTTTTAAAATGACAGATGAGGACAGGATTAATAGCCCCCCTCTGAAAAGAATTTTTAACACACATTTTCCAAACATTTTAGTTTTATTTTGCATGTTTGCATTATTTGACTTTGCACACTGATGGTAATAGTTAATTGTGTGTCCTTTTTGCTGGATTAAACCCTGCAGTCATTTGCTGTAGTTTTCCCAGCCCATTCTTCTTCTGCAGATCCTGCGGATTCGATGGTCTTCAGGCGTGGACCTCGGTCTTCAGGTCACCCCGCAGGGCCTCACTCAGGCCACTTTCATTTGGGCTTCTGGAGGTCGTTCTTCACCAGAGGTGACGTGTTTTGTGTCGTTGTCGTCTTGGTTGACAAAGTGACGGCGCAGGCCCAGGTTTACTGCTGAATGCTTAAAGTTGCCTTTCAAAATCTTCACTCATCCTTTCTTCGTGATTCCTTCCAGCATGACGAGGTTTCCAGTTCCAGACACACTGAATCATGTCCACTGAATAATACCCCAACATCGTGGTTCACTGCGGGGACCGTGTTCTACGTCTGACCTATGAGAATTTCACCTGCTGCTTTGTGAGCATCAACAATTCTTTTCCCTCAAGTCTAAACTACATATTGAACCTTCCTGAAGCTGTTCTGTTTCTCCCTAATTGCTGTCCTTAATGTTTTGGCTGCTATTACATGGTGCTTTCCAAATTTTCAGGATGAATGAAGCAACTTAACTTACTTTATCTTATTTTAAATTTCATGTTTTGAATTAATTTAATGGTTCAGAATTCAGCCCAAAAAGAAGCGTAAACCTTTCCTCTTGCATGCTGTCCCTTCTCATCTTCCACCGTAAACGTCGCTTTATCAGATCTCAGTGCATCGCTTCCCTTTTGTCCCTTCACTCCTGCTCTCCTTTGTTCCTGCTCTTCAACCTCTTCTTCCTACCTTCTCTGCTTCTGCTCGTCTGCACTTACTTAATGAGCCCTGGGTTCACAATCGATGTACCCACAGTTATACATTTTAATGTTTGAGGTTTTGTGCATGCGTGCATTACTTGATTGGCTGGGTCGGGTCAGTCCGGCGAGCTCGCTGTTCGGCCGACAACTGCTCCCACTTAAAATGGAGACTCCAGTCAAAACCTGAGAGAGAAAGGGAGAGTACAGCAAATGCTTTAAATAATACTGAATATAGAGAGGAGACTGTGCTCCTCCAGGGCTTCATTAGCTTAAGATGCATGCTGAATAAGGCAGGAAGACTTGCAGGGCCTCAACATAATTCATAAAAACACAACGAGAGCTTTATTTTATTTTTCTGATATTAGGTCGGTGTAATATGGAAGAGAAACAGAAAGATTTATATAATCTAGATCTCAATCGATTATAAAATATATTTATTATACTTTTTTAAAGAAATTATACAGATGACTTTCAGCCACTCGATTTTTTTTTGTCTATAAACGATCTGTTTATGTGTGAAAATACAAGCAACTACATGAGTATGTACACCATGTGTTGTGTGCTTACGGTCCGGCAGGCCACGCAGTTGCCAGCCCAGCGCTCCCGACCACTCTGTGTTTTTACGTCTGTACATTTCATCACGTGTGTGAATGTCAGGATCAATGAGAGTGCATCTAATGACTGTCTTCTTTTGTGATTTGAGGGACAAGTTCATCTATAATTAAAATGCTCTTCATGAGAGCGGCTATCGCTATTGATTTCCCTTAGTGTGTGGTTGTGCGTGTGCAGCAGACAGGCCTATTATCAGCATTGATTGGAGGACTGCTTTCACCGAGAAAATCTGTCTGGTAAAAGAGTCTGATGCAAAGAGAGAGGGCCTATGAAATCGGAGAAGGAGATATTTGCCGCAGATAAAGTGGGGCTGGTGCAGAGCGAACACGGTGCACAGCCGTGTGTTGTTCGGACTTATTTTCAGGCCATTTAGTTTGAACTCATCTGCATGTAAAATCCTGCTGAGCTAATAGAAAAGTTGCAATTTATACATTTGTGGAACGTCGATAATTCAATCTTTTAAAAGCCAGAGATCCTGATGGCAGCGAATGAACTGACTGATATCTAACAATATGGCCACACCAAACTGACACACCGTGTGGACTAGCTACAGAGAGTGACGCTTTACTGGCTGCACCTGAAGTGCATTTAAAGTCTGAGTCAGCCTCATGGTGCACACAGCTATGCTGCTGTGCAAAAGTCTTGATTCCACCCTTGTTTCTTTCCATTTTGTAAAGGAAAATGGGAAATAGATGCAGTGATTTACTGAAACGTGCACAGTCTTAAGTTTATACAGCCTGGACAAGCTTGAAAGTCAATATTTGGCATGGCCACCTTTATTCCTAAACACTCTCTTCATGTGTTGTAATTTCTTTCAGCAGTCTTCAGGAACATTTCTCCAGGCTTCTTGAAGGACATTTAAAGCTCTTCTGTGGATGTTTCTGCCTTTTGTTCTGCTCTCTGTTAAGATGGTCCTACACTGCTTCAATAACGCCGAGCTCTGCACTCTGGGGAGGCCAATCCATGACCGATTCCACTGTGTTTTTACTGCACTGGCAGTGGGTCTGGGATCATCGTCATGCTGCAGAACGAATCCGATGACAAGCAGATGCATTCCGGTTGGTGTTGCACGGTGGATCCCAATCTGACCGTACTTTTCTGCCTTCATAATTCCACCAGTTTTGAGAAGATCTCCAAACTCTGACTGAGCCGCCACCATGTTTCACGGATGGCTGTACACACTCACTGTTGGACCTCTCCTGACCTCCTCTGCACAGACTGACAATTTGAATCAGAACTTCAATTTGGATTCATCTTTTTACCAGACCTGTTGCTACAGATTTTCAGATCTTGTGTAGTTTGGCCTTTTCTCCCAGTTTCCCTTCCTTTAAAAATCGCTTCTTGACAGCCAGCCTTGTTCATAGATCGACTCGGGGGGTCAGCTTCGTCTCTCAGTTCCTGCGTCAGATCTTTGCAGTGTGACGTTCTCGTGCTTTCTTTGCAAACAGATTTGTGTTTTGAGATTGTGTTATGTCTGCAGCTTTTTTAAACCCAGCACAATGCTCATGTTTTTCACAGAGTTATGAGGGTAAGTGAACATCTGCACACCGCAGCTGTACGTCAGGCTGTAGTTAATTAATCAAAGAATTGAAAAGTTGGGGCATTTTCCCAGATTAACTAAATGTGCCACACTTCACCTGGTGGCCTTTTTTTTTTTTTCCCCAATAAATGAATAATAAACCGGAACAAAAATCTGTGACTTGTGGCTGTAGGGTATTAATTATTCAATCACCAAACTTAAAATTGCACAGCTAACATTTTGTGGAGACATTAAAGCTCTTCTAGGTCAATCATGTATTTATCTGGCAAATATTTTGTTATATTTAGATTAAATTTAGATTCATGTCTTACACCTCTTCCACATCAAAAGGCAGGTGAGCCCCGTGAGCACTGCAAGCAAAGGATTTCTTAGAAATTAACAACTAAACTTGAGATTATAAACCTACAGTCTCGCTACACGAGTCCCTGCACAGCGCACACATTCAGTCGTCCTGCACAGTTTAAAAGTGAGTCATCAGCAGTTATCTCGGCAGGAAGTGGAAGCAGCTCTAACAAAATCAGAAACTGAATATTCAAAGATACATGAATATGGTCAAGGGATTTCACTTTCTTTTTTTGCACATTTTAAAGATAAGAGGATTCAAGGACAGTAACTATTCAGGGTCCTCGAGGGATCTATATGAGCCAATTGCTAGAAGGGGAAAAAAAAAGCCTATTTCAAAGCATTTAAGGTTCACAGCAGAGAGAACAGATTCATGCACTCATCATCAAAAGTCAGGGGCTCCCTCTGTCATCAAAACACAACCCAAAGGTGCCTCAGAGCATTTTGCTTTAGTGCAGATGGAAGAAAGTGTTTCTGTACCTCCACGGAGATCAGCAGAGGCCGCCACATAGGCGAACGTATCCATATTGATGATGTCGATGACCGGGCTAACCACTCGGGTTGGGTCCTGGACGCACACAAACACAGACAACACACATTCATGCTTAATTACGGATTCAGAGAGAATTTTTTAAAGGTGAAAAGACAAATAAAATTAGATACAAAAGGGAGAAAAGGAGAACGTGTTTCTTTCATCACCGAATTCTGATCCAATAAACGAGGTGCTGCGTTCAGTGCGTGTTCATCGGTGCGTGAAACAGACTGTAAACTCCAAGGTCGTTACACTGCACAGAATTCCAGTCATTCAGCGACAATCAGGCACGCGGCACATTCAGCAAGGTGAGAGTGACCACTACCTCAGTTCACTTTAATTCACTCCCACTTCATTCACTTTCCTGTCATTAATGTCAGACCATTGAGCCACATGAAATGAAGAGATACAGAAAATGCTTCTAGTTGACAGCACAATTTATTCAAAAAGCAGCAGAGGAAATGAATAACACAGTAATAGGTTACTGGAGGCAAACACACAAGGACAGTGCAGAAGGTTCAGGTTTTTCTTTCAATAAGGGTCCTGATATTTAATTTTATTGGGACTGGACTGGAAGTGATGCATAAAGAAAGGTCTGACGCCTAAGTGTGCTGATGCAACGCACCCCCAGAGCTGGTTTCCTCCAGTCTGTAGACCGGTTAACCTGGCGTTGCCATCACTACTGAACCCGTTAGGTCATTTTGTATTAAAAATGTTATGAAAGTTATGAATTGGTTAGGGTTTTAGAGTGTGACATTTACTGAAATATAAGAAACTGATGCAACTAACAGTGCCACTCAGTTTGGGAACTAAACGTAGAACAAAAGTAAGGAAATTTGTGTTTGGTGGATTATTTCTTTGTTGTAACAATTCTTCTTGACAGTAAATCTTCTACCATTGGAAAAACTGTTTATTTCCCCTTAAACAGAGCCGCATTTGTGGATTGAGCAGCAGAGTTGAGCAGCAGAGTTGAGCAGCAGAGTTGAGCAGCAGAGTTGAGTGCGTGGGTTGTGCCCATGAAAAAAAAAAGCCAAATCTTCTCTTTAGATGCCAAACAGCTGATTCTGCTATTGACTCTTCTTTGGTGTCATTTATTGGATTGGGAGATTGAAGTCTGAAGAATCAGGACATACTGGCAAATTAGCATTTTATTCATTTAACAAACGAGCCTCGGCAGCATGTAGAACCACACACAGCCTCCTCATGCTGGCCATCAGCTTGGTCACACACTGCCGTCAGCCAGTGTGGTTGTGTTGGTCACTCAACCAGCTGATCCCACAGGTGTTCAGTGGGGTTGAGATCAGGACTGCAGGCAGCCCATTTCATCCATTCTGCTTTCCGCAGTCAGTGATGAACCCCGCTCTGTGGGGGCGAGCATTGTCAGACTGTGATCTCATCTCGATATCCCTCTGCATTGAGATTGCCTCGGATAATGACACACCTGATTGTCAGCACCTGGGTACCAGAAGCTCAGAACAAGCGTCAACAGCAGAATGGGCTGTTTGGCTTTGGCACAGAAGATTTGGCAAGTTCAGCGCTGCTGCTCAAGCCACAGATGCGTTTTTCTTACAGATGTGGCTCCATTTAAGGGAAACAGGCTTTCTAACAGAATAAGATTTATTGCCACGAAGCATTGCTGCAATAAAGAAATCATCCACTGAGCACAAATTTCCTTGCTTTTTGTGCCGAGTTTAGTTTTAATGGCTCAGGTTTGGCACTTTGCTGATGGTGGTTTTTGGAGCAGACCTTACCGTAGTTGGATTAGAAATTTGCATTGCAGAGACAAAAAGATAGATAAAGATACTTCCTGATTAAAGCCAGGTAAGGCTAATTTAACATATGGCTAGGGTACGCTCCTGGGCTCACACCCACTTCCCTGCCATTTATGCAGAGCTTTAATCCTTTATATGATTAGAAAATGTGAATGATATAAAAGTTCTCCTTCACACAGCTGTCAGGAAAGACAAAAATAACCAGAGACCAAAACTGAATTTGGCTGTAATCTATTTCGGCTCTGAAGTTTAGCATTTGAACATTGAGCTTAGCCAAGTATTGACATTAATTACAGTAGCTTAGCATTTAGCATTTGGGTGTGCGTTTAAGCAACCCCAAGTGGTCATTTAAGGAAACGCAGTTTTCTGGCTTCATTGGCTTCATTTTTCAGCCACTTTAATATTTGCTTCTTTTGATGCTCCTGCACTTTGCTTTACTATAAAGATTTTCTGCTTTACTCCACTTTGCATACTTTACTCAAGCAACAAGCCAGCAGCTGCCCACTCATTTCAGCACTTTGATTCACGTGCCTTTTTCTGGTTTAGAGAGTAAGATCGCCAGCGCGGCACAATAGCTCCAAAGAGCACATTTTCCACCAATGCCCTCTTTCCCAGCTTGGATCTGCACCAAACTTCACCTCTCTACCAGGTGAAATTCAGCTTGGTAGTTCTCTCGTAATGTTTGACTCCTGCCCTGGTGGCAGTGTTGTAGTCAAGACCACCTAACCCGAGACCGAGACAAGACCAAGACTTTTAGGGTCCGAGACCGAGTCAAGACCGAGACCAAGGGAGGCCGAGACCGAGACAAGACCAAGACCGGTGCCGCACTTTACATGCCACAATAAAATGTGAAACACGATCAAAATCACTTCTCAAATTGATCTGAAAGATCTACATTCTCATAAAACAGCTAGATATTAAACACTCAGAGCTGAAATAAATATAACCATCTTTATTTAATACTCCTGGGTAACTTCCATCATTTATCACAGAACGTAAATCAGTTATTCATAGTTCATCACAATAGTCTTTACTTTTCTCTGCCTTTCATAAACAATACATAAAATTCTGTTGTTTTTA
>VUQK01020746.1:7412-24119 GCA_015106715.1 Bujurquina vittata
AAAGAGTACAAAGGACTCTTTTTTTTCATTTTTCTATAAAACAAAAACAGATTAGTTTTTTTTTTTAAATATCTCTTTTTTATATATATATATATATATATATATATATATATATATATATATATATATTTGTTTAAGAAGCTGCATGTTTGGATTAAAGCTTGACTGTTTGTGAAATGGCAGCTAATATATATGAATCATAAACAAAGAATCCATGTCTCTTGGAATATGAGGTTCTGCTGGTCAGGCTGGGTGGTTGTTGGTCTTTGCTCCCCTCTTGTGGTTCTGTGGTTTGTTGAGGAAATGGTGATAAACGGGAGAAAATATTTCTGGTACACGGATGTGATGGAGATGCTTTAGTAAAACTATGTTGGATTGTCATCGCTACTGAGTTACTTATCCACAAGGTAAGACAATCCCGGCAGCTGAGTTTAACACAGCAGACGGAGCCAAAGAACCACAATTATTATTGTGTGTGTGTTTTCTTTTTGTTAACTAACATCTTCTCGCTACTATGTGTTCTAAAGCTGGTGGGTTTTTGGTCACCAGTTCAGGGGCCGGATCCTTCAGCGGAACTTTAGACTGGCTCGTGTTCTCAAATTAGGATGACATCTGTTTGAGAAGGAAAGGCTTTGCTGCCCTTGTGTGTGGCATAAAAATGTAGATTTTTGTAGAATCCAGCCTCTGAACTGAGAAACAGCTACTGTCCTACTTGGGGGTGGTGGTGGTGATGCCTTCAACTTGCTCCTTTTTCTGTAACATCAAAAGAACCACGGGGTGTAGTTGTACAGGAGACTGATGGCAATGGATGATCTTCATGGCTCTGGGGGTGGCTGGGGAGTGCGGGGTCGTTGATGTGCGCAGCCCACAGCCGTCACTGAGTCTCCGTTAGCACTTTGAGAGAGAGTCCCGTGGCCTTAGCGGCCGACAGCGTCAACGAGCTGTGCGTCTGCTTGCTGGACAGTTCCGGGGGGGTGTGGGCGTGTTTTACTGCGGGCGGACGGAGGTCGCCGCGCTTGCTGGCAGAGTGCTCCGGGGGTAAGCGTGTGTGTGAGAGTGTGTGTGCTGGTGGAGACAAGGGGAGGTGTGTCGAGGGGGAGGTGGGCGGTGGGGAGCAGCCTGGGGAGGGGGGCCGCTGGTGCTGGAAGAGACGGTGGCGGGCGGGAGACGGGGATGGGGGAGAGTCTATAGCACTTAAATCTGAAGAAGTTGGGCTGGGGCAGCCTCCTCCTTGAAGGTAGCGAATGCACTTCTTTTTCCTCCTAGGAACAGTCAGAGAGAGTTATCTGTGAATAAAGTGTGGATGGTAAATGTCAGCAGGCTTCGGTGAAGATGCAACATTCACACTGAGGTCAATGATCAGGGACACAAATAGACACAGTGAGCAGTATTAGCATCACTCTGTGGATGTCTCTATATGAAGGAAGTCATTTCCAGAGTAATACAAACAGTCCGCTGCAGTAGTGTAGCTGCTACTGTTTTCATCTTGTCAGTCTGTGTGTGTGTTAGTGGTCAAGTGTGATCTTTAGGCATACCTGCTACACCAGGAACTGCTACTAGAAAGCCCTGAAAGCTTTATTTGTCAGTTGTAACAATGGTCTTGCAGCAACATTAATATGATGTGACCGGAATGATGCCGATACGCATGTACACAGATGAGATCAGAGTGGTCTGAGCCACGAGTAATGAGCAGTCATGTAAAGATGCTCAACTAGAGTACACAGAGCTCTAATGGCAGGCTTGAAAACACAGAGACAACAATACACAGGAAGTGTGTTTAGTTTTGGTCCTCGCCAGCAGAATAGCTGCAGCTGACCTGTGATGCATCTAATTATCAACACTGGGAGGTCTCCATATTCATAGCTCTTCTGAATGTCTTGAAAAATACCTATCCAAATTCAAATGACAAAATAAAACCAAAATTCACACCAATTAAAAACTAAAGAGAAACTAAACTGAAAGAAGAAAAAAAATGAATAAAATTAATGGAAAAATTAACCAAAAAAAATTAAAAATGGTGTGAATGATGAACACTGGAGCTTTTGTGAAATACGGCATCTGGTTTAAATCTTTTGTTGAATCTGAGGTTAAAAAATATCTTGAAAAGAAAATTTGTTTTGAATTTAATAAAATCTTCTTGATAAGCTGACAAAATAATGGAGACCAGAGAATGTCACTTCACTTCAAACTGAATAATAATTCCCTCCCATGATTCTATTAATATTTAGAATTAAATGAATGAACCCCTTTAATTAAGGATTTAACACACAAAGCCTCCGAGTTGACGGTTTCACTTAACATTAGCGCCAGCGTAGCAATTAGTTCAGAGTTTCAGTTTTCTACTTACTTTGTTCTGAACTAAACATATTACACGTGTCTAATAGGCAATCGGCAGCACCCCTGCTGTGCTTTGTGAGGTGTTATACTTAAAAGCAGACTTGTGTACCGCTGAGTGCAGCATCAAAGCAGTTAACAGGATCCCATGATCATTACCAGAATATGATATGAGTCACCAGGTTTAACCGCAAGGAAAGGCGCTAGGCCATATTTAGAGAGGGAGAGAGGGAGGAAGAGTGCAATAGAAAGTGATTTCTAAATGTCAGAGTTCACCATCAAAAGGCGCCCGTTACCGCATCGCATGAATGGAGAAAGTTGAAAGCAGATGGGCATGAGAATGCCGTCAAAATGCAAAGCTGCAGGGAGCACGCGTGCGTGTGTGTGTGTGTGTGTGTGTGTGTGTGTGTGTTGAGCTGTGGTGATAAGGATTTGCTCTAACCGCATTCAGCCCCCTTTGTTCTCTCAAAGCGAAATAAACACACACACACACACATTCAGATTTCCATGACGTGATGGTGGGGAAGACGACAGGGTTTCTACACTGCTGTGATGGTAGAAACTTTTTCTGCAGAACCACACAGATTCCTGACTCCCGCAAAGCCGCTGGCCTGTGTACTGAAAATCCTAAAACAGAGCTGCGTGAGCTGTTGACGCGCACGCTTCTGATCCTTTATCTGCAACCGCTAACGCTTGTCTGCTTTTACTGCGGAGAAACGCAACTGAGAGCGCCGCAGTTTCGAGAAAGGTTAAAAAAAACAACAACAACAAAAAAAAACCCACAACTCGGATCAACACTGTACTAAACGAGCTGTAGGGAAGTAAGGCTCCCCGTTTTTCTAAATAATCCCTGCACACCCGGTTTCCTGTTTTACTTTTACAAAATACCAGCTGCCTCAGACTAATCCCGTGCTGACAGAGAGAAAAGTGGGAAATTCCCAGCTTGAGTTTAGAAACGTGGTTCCTGACATGATTTAATGATTCCAATATGGCAAGCTTAGAAACCGAATAAATCTTCAAGCTCAGAAATATGAGTTTGACCTTTTGCAAACTGCGACGATACTATATTTATATAAGAACAAATACAAGCTGCCTCTCTGTTTGCTCTTACTGATTTAAAGTCTGCAATAAAAACATGAATAAAATATCACTCCTTTAATCTGTAGGTATTCTAACCACCACACTACTTTTGTTTGTTTTGTTTTTAATTAGTTTTTTTTTTGAATACATGTTAACATATGTGAGACCTTTTAAGTCTATAGAACAGACCCTTTACCTGCAAGTAAACACATGAAGAGTAACGCTGTTGTTATATAACTACATATGTATGGGTTCTATTTGCAGAGCAAAAGGTTAGTGAGAGATGACATGCAGACCTCAAACGTTTTTGGAGATAGAGCTTGTCTTGGCCGGTATAATCACAATAGGGAAGGGAGCTTCAATAAAAAAAGATCAGATTAACAAGATTAATGCCACCTCCAAGAGAGCTCTGCCTCTTACTGTCTGAGGGTGCATCAGACAGAAGTGATGCACTGAATAGATGGATAAATGGGAAGAAAGATGGGGGGGTGTTGTCTGATAGCAGCATTATCAGCAGCAGCAGCAGCGCCAGCAGTGGCGGCATTGTGCTATGGAGTGAGTGAGGTGGGTGGTTGGTACACACCTGCAAGGACCGCACCAGTCCGTTTGTTGGTTGAGGCCGAAGCGAGCCCGGCATTTCTTAGGAGAACCCGGGTCTGAGCACAATGCACAGCATGCACAGAAAAGGAAGGGGGGAGAAAAGCAAAAATAAAGAGGAGCAGAGGAAGAGGAGGGAAACAGGTTAGACGATAAAGGACACGGGACAGGAAACAAAGACAGAAGAAGAGAGAAACAAGCTCGTCAGGGCCGGGACAAAAGCACCAATGGGGCTGTTTGTTTGGGAAAAAAGCCATCAAGTAAAACTGTTAGTAGACGGTTACAGCGCAGTGCGACATTAACAACCAGCAGTTTGACCGCCCAACACAACTTAGGCAAACGTGTCAGTCAGTTGACACACAGAGGAAGAAGCAGCCGTGCTGTGACACTGTTAGTACTGCACGTTAAGGGGTTTCAGTTTCTGGACAGAGAAATCCTGCATCTTAAAAGACCACTCAAAAACTTCTGAAACATCTGTTAAAAATACAGCAATGCGCAAAAGTCTTTAGCCGCCCCTCATTTCTTTATATTTTGTATAGAAAATGGGAAAGAGATGCAGCGACTTATTGAATTTCTGGTGATGCTTTTTTAAGCCACTGAACACTGACCTATGAGGCCTTCAAAGCTTAAAAAAACAAAGGCACGAGGACTGGAATGAATCTAAAGGAAAACTAAAAGATCTTCAGAAAGCTGGGAGAATTATAGCTCAAGACAATTTTTAAAAAATTACATGAAGTTCTGCCTCCTTGGAAACAATGATAAAGAAACGGGGGATGACTCTGGACTTTTGCACTGTACCGTAATGAAATATTATAATTCTTATCATCACTTCCCCTTTTAAATGAAGCATCGTGCTAGCTTTGGGAGAGCGCTCGGGTCGCTCTTGTGCGAGCTGAGGGGAATCGGCGCTTCATTCACCATCGGTGGCTCTTTTATCTGCAACTGCGCCTCGAGGAAGACGCTGAAGAGCCGCGTCCCTCTCTAACATGATCAAAAAAAACTGTTACAACTTCTTATGGTCTCACCCTTGATGCCATTGTGCTGATGCTGCAGTACCTTTTATAGTATTACCGCAAGCACGCAGGTGGTTTACTTGGGACATGTGGATAACTACCACATCTGTGTTCTCGTAACGGAACAGGTCAGAGTTGAGAAACTTGTCATTGTTCTTCTACGGTGGTGGAAAAGGAAAAATGATAGTCATCCGACAGCGTTTTTACTTTTCTTTCTGCCATGATGTCTGATTTTTTTTTTTTTAAACTTGGAACAGCTAAAATCAGCATAAAGTTTTGCACACTGGGATTCAAATGTTTGTAATTGAGGTTACATGGAAAGCAGAGTGGGTGGGTGGTTTGACGTTTGAGACACATCCTGCACACCGAGATGCTGTGCCGCGCGCTGCGCCAACGCAAATTCGAGCTCAACTGAATTCTCTGAAATCCAGCAGACACGACACTGGTCATTTCTGTAAACGTTTAACCATCTGTCAGACAAGAGCAAGGAAACGTATTTATAGGTTTACCTGTGTTGGAGTCCTGCTGCTTCTCCCTTTTTCTCCTCTTCTTCTTGCCCTGTGGGAGGGGGGAAAAAAGCCGCAGCAATGAAATGAGTCTAACTCTGACTGCGGTGCTATGACTTCACAATCAGGGCTTGCAACTAACAGCAGACCTTCCAATTCATTTGGTTTATTACAAGAAGGATAATAGTTACGTGCAAGTTTTCTCTTTTGTAAAAATAAGCAGCTGTTCTTACACAATGTTCAATTCAGCTGAAATCTGCACTGTAAAAAGCTGAGGTTTCATATGGTGCGTGTACATCCCTGTTAGGTGTGTATGGCTTTAAAAAGATGAACTCAGTCATTGTAAACTCCTGAATGTGTTCATATTACTGTTTGCATTTGTTCGTGTCCCCGGGCTGATTGTAATGAGTGACTGTTGAGGTAAACATCAGAGCTGTTCACACAGATCCGGTGATGGTGAAGTGAGGCCTCATATTTGGGTGCCATGAAGGATGTGGGTACAGAAATCTACCGCCTACGCTTCGATGTCTAACCCTCCTCGGCTCGCTGTCAGCCTTGTATATGTGGTTACTCCTCTTGCAAGTGCACCATTCTGAAGCTTCTTAGTCCGTGGGCGTATATGTGTGTACGTGTGTACACTAGTCTATATGTAGTTTTTTTGTGGGGGGGACTTGGAGGAAGAACCCTCCACAGGTGTGGGGGCGATATGAACTTCTCTTCCTGTTTTGCTAGTAGGTCCAGTGGCTGTTTTTTTTTTAACTCATGGAGAAGAGAGGGCAGTGGGGAGTGCAGACAACATTTAAAGCTCAGGCCTTAGGCTGTGAATGCATGGATGCTAAATCTACAGCTAAATCTGCACTGGTTTGCATTTGGATTGTTTTGATTTGAGTTGCACACTTTTGAAGAAATTCTATTGAGTAAAATGTAACCAGTGCCAAAAATTACATTTGGACTGTTTTCTCTCTGCTTAGCGACGCCTGCCACTAGTTTTACAGTGCAGGAGGAAATGTGTATCTACTCGTGGCAAGAGGTTTGTCCTCATGACAGCATGGCAGGATGTAAACATTAATGTGAGCCCTTTAAAGTGAGCAGTAAATCATCTCCAAGCTTTCTTTGACTGGGTGCTGCAGACAGTAAGACAGAAATAGCTCCTACGTGGAGCTGATCACATCAAACTGTAAGGGAGTTTTTTTTTTGTTTGGTTTTTTTTTTTACCCTTTGAGCACCTTAAAGCAAGTGTAATCTGGGCAACTCAAGCCATAACTATTTCAATTAGGTCTAGGGAAAATATATATTTGAGTTTGAGGTGAACTATCCCCATAAATTCTGCAAATTTTAACCCTATGCCTATCAAAAAGCCACCAAGAAAGGATTATGTTTAATTACAGTGCTTACAATCATGACATTTGTCCGAACCATTTAAGATGTTAAGAAAATGTTCAAAGCTCCATGCACACAGCGACAGCTCCTACATCTATAATCAGAGTATTAGAGCTCTGGTTTATAACATATTCACAACATCACAGGGGCAATTTCTGAGCGCAGAAATAACGCTCACTTGGTCGGCTTGCAGCCCTTAATTTTGACACATGTGGTCGTGAGGGTATCTTCTTGTGCTACTCTGTTATCTGTGTGACATGCAATGCGAGTTCAGATGTTTCAAACGTGTTATAAACCACAGTCCAGATAAAGTGTTACCAAGTTCCCACGCCTGCCTGCCTGCAAAGTTCAGCTTTGTAACCAGTCACATGTATGAGAAGCAAGAGAGTGCAGCAAAGAAGAACATGAACAGGGCTTTGTTCCTTTCAGTATATCCACAACCTGTTTATACAGATGTCTTGGTGTACTGTTACAAAAAATGAAGGTGCTGTGTTTTAAAAAGTAAATTAAGGCAGCAAGGCAGTGAGGCCAGCCATGCAGCCCTGCTCTCTGTTAGTTGAGCAAACGGGCTGATTTATACCTCTGTGTGATTTAGTGTTTCAAAGGTTATCACACTCACAGTCATAGCTGCTGCAAAGTGCAGACTTTTGCAGAATGTATCCGCAAACTGACCAATCAGATCTGCTCGTGCGGCTGCCGCAGCGTGGGCGCTGTCTGTGAGGCTGACGTGGGTGAGTCATTAAGATTTTTGGAAGGTGCATGCAAGCTTTGCACAGGAATACCCACAACCTCTTTCATGCAACTCCTCACATACTTGTTTTCTTTTTTCCCCCCACCACAGAGGTATAAATCCACCATAAGACGTGTCCCTACCCAATCAGCTTTACTCTTTTCCCCTGCGACCCCGCTAAGGCCCGCCTCCTGCAAGAGTTCAACAGCAAACTGAGAAGTCAGAGGCACACAGCAGGCCAGATTCAGCACAAACCCCAAAACATGAAACTAAAATGCATGCACCACATTGGTTTATCTGTTATATTTAATAACACTGACAGTACTGATAGTTTATGCCACAGTAGCCAGTATGTAAGTACTTTTTACAGCTCTCAGAAACAACAGAGTTTATGGGACTGATCCTTGTTTTGGTTTTATTTACACATAATTACACCAGAGAGCAAAGTTGGAATCAAATGATTAGTACGCTTCACAGATTCTGACATTTTCTAATTTGATCAAAATAAGGTTTCCCCTTACAGAAAACAAAGCATAAATATATTCCGCTGATTTCTAACTCTTATTTTTAACATATTTGGAAACTCCGATTTGAAAAATCAATGGCAGATGAATCCAAGGGAAGATTTTAATTTGTAGCACAAGAACTGCAGTTCAAGAGTTTCGGGGACCGTTTTGTTCCAATTGTTAGTGCACTTCAGCACAGTTTGCAGTGCATTTTTAGAGGTCGCCACAAGAAATCACTGTTTTCCGTAAACTGCTGTAAATGAGTACAAATGGAAAATGATATTCTTTGCAGATACTGCAACATTCCCTGCCTCATATACCTTCATTTTTCCATTTTAAAAAGGGGAGGGGGAGCATTTGCACTTTCCTGCTTATGTTTTCAATCAGCTCAGGAAATTAGTCATATCATTTTGTTTTTCTTCTCATTCTGAATACGTTCGTGAGCAGAGGGGGTAAGAAGCAAATATTCTTACGTAGTTGTCCCTAGCAGACCAAGTTGGGTAGAGCTGCATGTGCAGTTGTCTTTCCTTTCTGGCCAACTCGTAGTACTTGGCCTGTTCCTCTCGGGTCAGTGCATGCCACTGGAAAGACACACGCAAGAGAAAGAAGGTGAGTATTTCCACTGACTTGCCTTTAAACAGTCTCTGCTGGGTTTTGGTTAGTTAAGCAGGTTTATAGAGTCAACAACAAGTCAAAGCTTCTTATGTTGGAGACACAAAAAAATGATAAACGATACAAAGTATCATGAAATATTGTCCATTGATGTTAAAAAGAAAACAGAATTAAAGACACAAAAATGAAGCGACGTAATCATTAAACTCTCTTTTTATTGAGGTTATTAAAGCTATAGAAACATGAGATTAGTACAAAAATAGTATATTAAATGGTTTTGTGTGTGTGTGTATGGAATATTTACTTGTTTTGATTTTAAATGAATTCAAACTGAGATTTTTCTGACCATAGGACAGTTCTCCTCTTTGTCCAACACAGATGAGCATGGGCCCACAGTGGGGGGGCTGTGCTCACCATCAGTGGTTTCCTGAAGTGTTCCTGAGCCTGTGCTGTGATTACAATCGCACAATCATTTCTGTTTTTAACGCATTGCAGCCCGAGGGCCCCAAGATCTTTGACTCTCCTACTGATATTACGTACCGTAGACACAATTTTACATTTAGAAACACAATTCTTAAACTTTGTTAACTATTAGCCACCGCAACACCTCCCCTCCAGGATGCTCTTTTTATAACATAATCATGGTACAGTGTTAAAACTGTTGCCTCACATGAAGCTGCTTCCTGGTTCAAGCATCTGTGCGGAGATGTTCTCACTGTCCCCGAGTGGGTACTCTTTCTTTTCTGAACTTTTCCAGCTTCTCTTACTCCTGTCCCAACTTTTTTTTTAACAAACATATACTGATTTTTTATTTTTCAATAAACTGTAACTCTTCTCACTTTTTTGTACCACTATCAATTATATATCAACTTTGAATAATTTAGAAATGATTGGCTTCTGTTTTTGTTTACATATCACTCTGCCTCCTAACCTTTTTCGAGGAGCAGGATTGTGGCAGTCAGTGTTGTACAATCTATATTAATAAGGGGTGGACGTGGCTCAGGAAAGGCGGGTCGACTACCATTCGGAAGGTCAGTGGTGTGATCCCCAGCTCCTCCAGTCTGCATGTCGAAGTATCCTTGGGGATTGGAATGTGTGTGTGTGTTAGATAAAAGCGCTTGTATGAGTACGTGTGTGCGATTGAGTGAATGAGGCTTGTACTAGAAAGTGGTCTGAGTGCTCAGTTTGAGTAGAATAGTGCTAGATAAGTACCAGTCCGTTTAATCTCACAAGCACCAGTAAGTGAGGGAAACAGAGTTCACATTACCAGAGTCCTCTTATGTTCCTCATGTGTGAAATTACAGACTGACCTGGAAATAGGATTAGTTTGCTTTTTATTGCACGTATGTGTGTCTGGTTGTGTGCGCGCGCCCCTCACCCTTCGTCCCAGAATCTGATTGATGGCCGCGCTCTCTTTTAATGTGCACTCGGCGATGACCTTCGCCCTCATCTCCTTCATGTAAAGCATGAAGGCGTTCAGGGGTTTCTTGATGACCGGTTTCTTAGGCTCCTTCTCCCGCTTGGCCTCCATCTGTGGCTTCCTGATGAAGGAGAAGGAAGAAGGGGAAGGGGTGGTTGTTAGGATGGGTGAAGGAATGAGAGTGTGAGAACAAATCACATCAACAGAGTGAGGATGGCAGGGAGTGTGGACTATACTTACACATACATGCTCCTGTCATACTGCTCGTGATCCTGTTTGCCTGTAGGGGGCACTATGGCTGGGTGGGGGATCCCTGTGGGATGCATGCTTGATGGGCCGAGCATCAGTGAGTGAGAAAACCTGGTGAAGGTAAAAAGAAAAAAAAGAGGAAAGGGGGCAGAATAAGAGAGAGAGAGAGCGACAAAGAGGTGAGTTCACAGAGATGCACTGAGATAGAAGCTGGGAGGACGGTAAGCATCAAAGCAAGAGCGACAGTTTTATGTAAGCAGCGCGCCTGAAAGCATGGAAAGTCCACTGGGCTTTATATCAGTCTTGTTTGTGTTTCATCCTGTGTCCACAGCTGTGTAAATTCAATACAGAACACAGGACAAATGTGATTGCTGAGTGACAAAGAAGCTCTTTAAAGTTTATTTTTGTGTAGCAGTGATCAACATTTACCACCACTAGAGGGCGACCAAACATTACTGAGAGGGAAAGAGAGACTGGGCGCTAGGGGGAAAACGCTTCTGCACGTGTCACACCTTGACTTGTTACAGTAAAAACGTCTTCCGACAATCACTACGTGATATTTTCCTGCCTGGATGAAGGCCAAAGAACCAATTAACACAATTTAATAACAGGAGGCTGTGAAGTCATTTGTTTCCCATTGTCCCATTTTGGGTTCTTAAAAACTGTCTCTTATCTTTTGCGTCTATTCACTAAAGACAAGAGACTATGAGGAATCCCCACCTGTCACGCCAGACAGGTTGGGAATTCTTTCCCCATTTAGGCAAGGCCTAATGCAAAGAGAAAGTGTGTGTGTGTGTGTTGCAAGCATTGATCTTAAATGAGTCACATTCAAATGAGTCAAATTTGACCCTTAAGCAAGCCAAAGCAAATGCAGTGGGTTCACAATGAATTTTCCTGTGTGCTCAAATAATATGAAAAGCTTTTTTCATAATTTTTTTTCCTTTTAAACATTTAGTTTTTATAGCAAGATAAGGACACCACACAAATAAAACCAGAACAGAGCTTAAAGGCAGCAAAAAAGGGGAAAAAAAGCAGTTGTCCTAATGGTTGTAATGTGTGTGTGTGTGTGTGTGTGTGTGTGTGTGTGTGCATGTCTGTAGCGTTTCATATTCTGCAGCAGCGAGTAGCTTGGCTCGACTCAGCTTGTTTTGGCGAAACACTGAACTGGTCCTGTTTACAGCACACTGGCTCCAATAGAACTTTTTACTGCAGCTGTCCAAAGAAATCTGACGGCGTGGCCGAACATGAGTTTGCCAAGGTGAATGGAAAACGCCTGCTCAGGCGTTTTAAATGTGCTATAAACAGGAGTTGATGATGCAGAGCGTTGCTTTTTTTTTTTTTTTTGCCCCCCACTTAGTCCAGCCTGGCTCAAGCTGGCCAGTCGGCTTACGGTACCTGGAGTAGGACGAGGCGCTGGAGAGATTGGAGGAGTAGGGCTGCCTGAATCCACATGGGGACAGGGCAGGATAGACAGGCTGGCTCTGCCTGCCACGGCACAGCAGAGGGAAGAGACGGGAGCAGAAGATTTTAATTTAGCAGGTAAAAGCTTTTTAGCCCTTAATGGCAATTTAAATCCACACTGAATTTAAGGAATTTGGTGGAAACAGAATCAGATGACTTAAAGGAACACTTCTAGAACAATTATTCCACTACATAATCTTCCAAATTCCGAGCGTTTTTTTCCTTCCCCCGAAATCTACTTTCATGCCTTTCATTTTCCATCCCTTATCGCTAAACATAAATATGCAAATTGTCTCTTAATCTTGTGGAAAGTTTTGCAGAGATGCTTTCAAACTCGCAATCAGGTTCTCTTTTTTTTTGTTCCGTGCGTGTTCTGGCATAACTCATCCCATGTACATTTTACACTGCATTGCATTTTAATATGCAAATAAATAGAATCAACCCAAATCAAATAAACTTCAGGACGTGCGTGCCATTTTATCATTCTAACATAAAGTTAATTCACAAGCCTTAATGCCTGTCGTGATGCTGTGGTGCACGGCGATGCCCCCTGGAAAGCCTGGATCAGCACTGTTGACAGCTGTGTGTCAATACTTGACTTACTGGGAGCACAAACAAATACTCACACTGTGGGAGGTCGAGGGAGGGGAGCGGGAGCAGGGAAAAAGCCTTTGATATGTAGAAAACCACACTTCTACCTCCAGAGAGCTAGCACAACCATCCTCCCCTTCAACTGATTCATCCTCGTGTTTGAACGCAAGCGCACGCTCCCTCACTCCAATCCACATCTTCCATTTAAACCACCTTTACAATCAGCAGAGTCAGCGCACACACAGTTATCTACTTCTTCCTCCTCGTCTCAACTGTATCCATTCTTAAGTCCCGGGAAAGTGGCTCTTCATGTAGAGAAAAGCCCAGCAGCGGAAACCTTAAACTGGGATGAGATCCAGAGATTACTGGACTCAGCTCCTGCTGTAATCCTGTCTCAGCTGAGGTCATGCTACAACACAGATCAGGCAAAAGTGGTTCAAACCAAATGGCCTGTCCACTTTTTCTTTTTCATATCACACAATCTAATGAGTCAAACACTTCACTAAACAGTCCTATACACTTTTGGTCCATAGCCACTAAAACAAATTAAAGTTCCTATATTATTCATTTGGGTTTTCCCCTTTGTTTAGTCTGCTCTGAAGCATTTCGTGCATGTAAAAGCTCTGCAGTTAGAAAGCCACAGACTGCACTGCAGCTGTGACGCCCGAATCTCCTCGTTTGTAGTCCGGGCCTTTCTCCTGACTTATTTACATCACTGTGCAACAAGTCTGCATAGTTCACACCTAGCCCTAACAGGTAATTTAACAGGCCAGCAATCAAACAATGAGCATTTGACATTTTTATTTACACAACACAGTCTTAATAAACACCCAGCGCCTGAGGAACCGAGAACCAAGTAGGTTACTTTCCACTTTAAGCAACTAACCTGGCTGTTACCTTTAACTTTAGTCATATGCCCAGAGGCCAGAGATGTGACCAAATTTGCATTGCTAAGGGACATTTAGAAACAGTAGAAACTGATTTAAAACCATTTAACAAGAACTGAGTGTGATACATTGTGTTTTCAGGTTGCCTTTTGCACTAGTAATGGTAACTAAAGCCAACTGATTTGTAGTTAGGATTCTGCTGACTATACTTGTTGAAAACTTGAGGGGCACTTAGTACATGGATCTCCTGAGCTAATATCCAATCCTACAATTTGAGAAAGTGGAAAGTGAATCTGGATCTGTAGCAAAATTTACTCAGTTGCTCCTCTGCCCATTCCCCACCTCTCCACCAAGTTTAATAAAATTCGGGTTAATAGTTTTTTGTGTGATTTTGTTGACAGCTCCTTGGTCCCCGCCTTGGTGGAGAAATAATGGTCATGATGGGATTCATTTCGGAAACAACGTTATTGCATTAAACCATTGTGAGGCATTGGTTTCATGACCTCTACAGTATTGGGGTGAGAGGGGTGGGGGTTGAGAGAGCTATGGTATGCAACTAATGCCTCATTTTTGCCAGGTCAGCTGACTAGGCTTTTAAACAAGAGCTAAAACAGAGTGTTTCAGGCAGGGGGCTGAAAAGAGTTGTACTGTATGAGAAAAGTAACGTTTTTCTTGAACATTAAAGCATTTAAACCCATTTTAGTAGATTCCAAGATTGAATTATGAGCCTTTAAGTTAATATAATATGGGCCAGTTAATTTACTGCGGACTGTCATTTGTGCCATACAACAGCAGCGCCTGAGTGACGGCACCCGCAAACAAAGAAAAAAATAAACTGTAAAAAAGCAAGGCTAGAGAGAGGTAGGCTGGGAATGAAATGAAAACCTAGACGACAACCTGCTCTGTTGTGCTGTTTTATAGCTTGTTGCCCCGTGTAGCTGAAAACAGGGCAAAGGAAAATTTTTGAGGCTTTATTTCCAACAGAAACGGCAACTGTTCTGATCCCGAGAGCCTCAAAAGATTTCCAAAAGCTCTCCAGTCCTTCAGGTTCTTAGTCAAAGGGCTGATAAGTACAATTTCATTGCACAATGAAAGAGTTTTTATAAAGAGTTATTATAAAACATGAACTCTCCAGTCTCGGTGACATGACATTTGATGCACTCAATTATCAACCAGACCTCTTTACTTGCCATTTAAGCTGCTCATTGATAAAAAACAAACAAACAAAAAACAAACAAACAAACAAAACAAACGATGATGTTCTTCTTCTTATGACTATATGGCCGTATATTATTCTTCTGGTCTCTGATAAAGTTTCGAATTTTAACTTTAAATGTTAGCGTCACTTAAAGCAATGCCCTTTGCTCAACAGGAGGTAAAAAGCTTATTTTAATTCCTGCCGTAATAAATCTAACCAGCCGACAGGCTTGAGGGACGTATGGAGGTGGTCATGGAGGGATAGGACTTTAAAAAAAGAAGAAGAAGAAGAAGAAAAAAGAAAACAACAGAAAACAACAGTTTGACATTTAACTGCTCATTCTCCATGTTATCCCCTCCTCCTCCTCCTTCAACAAAGACGCACACTATAAGGGGCCAAAACAAAGCAGATAATCTGGGTTAAAGGAGATTAGCTGTTAGTAATACTTGTGAAAATCCATGGTGAAGTGTTCTTGTCTGAAAAAGATAAAACGCTCGAAAATCACAGACTTGAGAAACATCTAGGGACACACAGCTCGTCCTACAGAAGCATGAAAAAAAAACCCCAAAAAACCCACACATGTAAGCTAATGCACACACAAACTTTTAAAGCTTTCATCCCAAATCTCCATGACATTTGATGTAAGCCTTTAACTATTCCGGGAGGGGATTTGTCCAGGCACAGATGCTGTAGGTTGGAATAAATGGATTTGTGTTGATCCATAAATCAATGGAAGTTTGACATTATAAGTTCACAATCAACCAGCATGACATTGGGGGCTCACAATCAGCTCTGAATGGATGGAAACCTGAATGACTGAATATAGAACAGATGTGGCCGTTTTAGGTGTCCCAGTGTAGCTTTCTGCATTGCTCCGACCCCATAAGAAACAAGCTTAAGGAATTCTCTAAAACACAATGTAGCGGATAAAAGCCAGAAACAAGCATTTTTTTTAAATTCATAGTTTGGAGGTCTTTGAATCCACCAGATTCTGCTGTGATGGTAACCATAGGAACATCTTTAAAGAAGTCATCTTTCATAGCAACATTCATTATGTTCTAACCAGAGGCCACGGGTTGAAGTCCTGAACAAACAGGAGCAAAGGCTGTGGCTTCCATGACAACGGGTTATCTGCCCTGTCACCAGATGAACCTGTGATGTGCGCACATCAGCCTAGGTCAGTGAAATGATTACAGTGTTTGGGAAGAACCGGGGACACTGCAGCTCCTTTAATCAGTCAGAAAAAGGAACATTCGTGGGGTTAAGGGTCAGTGACAAGTTTACGATGGGATACCTGGTCACAGAAAAACACCACTGATTGGATTAAGTGGCCTAAAATGTAAAGGCCAACTTCAAATCCTCTGATTGTGACAAAGTTATTTAGTTCTGCTGGCGGAAGAAAACCTTTCCTACCAACAGACCAGCTGTAACCTTGCATGTCCTCACGAGTGGCATACAGTTCCATTGTAGCGTCAATGTGTGGCTGCAACTAATAAGGCTTTTCAGTATTGCTCGCTCTGCTAAACATTTTCCACGATTACTTGACAAATTTAGCCTATAGGATGCTAAAAAAATGGTGAAAAATGTCCATCACACATCACCAAAGCATAGAAGACCTGAAAGAAATCTTCACATTCAGAGGGCAGGGATACTTTTTGTGCTATTTTTTTTTACTTACAAATGACACAAATGATTAATCTAAAGTCCCGTGCAGACATACACTTCTTTACAAGTGCAGGGCTTGAACATCTGGTCATTTTTCCATAAAAACCACAACAACAATCTTACACCAAGTCAGACCTGGTAACATTTACAGAACACAACACAAGTCTGAACTGAATGCAGTCGCATTAGCAAACAGGCACGCACAAGACTACAGCTGCAAATCTCTATCATGTGTCGCCGAATCGCTCTGCTCATTATAAAACACGACCGTCTGGGAGAGTATAACATGCACATCATGACACTACATCTTACCAACTCCATGCCTACTTGCTGCAATGATATCAGGACTTTTCTCAGAGACCTTTCCTTCGCGCTTCCCAATCCATGAGAGACATCTCAGAGTGTGAATGTCTCACAAGCTGCAGCACACATACAGCAAGTGCAACAAATCTTTTTTGTGAATGTGATAAAAATGGTG
>VUQK01020746.1:24139-35015 GCA_015106715.1 Bujurquina vittata
AGACCCTGAAAATGTGCTCATTTGGACCCAGATGGTTGACTTACATGAGACCCATGCATGGTCCATGCATAGCCTATGAATGCATGGGCCATCTGGGTCCAAATGAGCACATTTTTAATATCTATCTGGGCAAATCCGTGTAGGGCCACCATGGAAACTGCGGACAAACCCCTATGGGGCCCATAATGTGTGCCCTTACTTATCCTATATGGGGCCCACCTATGTGTGCTGGCAGGGGATCCATGCCTACTTGCTGCAATGATATCAGGACTTTTCTCAGAGACCTTTCCTTCGCGCTTCCCAATCCATGAGAGACATCTCAGAGTGTGAATGTCTCACAAGCTGCAGCACACATACAGCAAGTGCAACAAATCTTTTTTGTGAATGTGATAAAAATGGTGTGAACACCAAGGAGAGAAGTCTGTGCTGTGTCTGAATAAAGCCATGAGGAACTTTAATTTAAGCACCTGAATGGCATCCCTTTAACAGACCGGTGAAGGTTTCAAAGGTACGTACTGCACGTCTAAGAAAGGGTTCATTTATGTGTGTGTGTGCGTGTGTGTGTGTGTGTGTAGACTCACCAGCTCATAGAGGGAGTGATCTGGCCGACGCCACCAGGAGGGAGGGAGTAATATCCTGAGAGGTCCTGGGTTTGATGCCTGTGAACGCCTAGAGGACACGCAGACACAAATACATTAACATCATTGTAATTACTAAATTCTCAATAAGCCCATAAGTCTGATGGGTTATTAGTGCTATAAGTGGCATGGGAACCTGGCATTGGGGGGGAGTGGGCCCTCCATTGGGAACCGATGATGCCAGTTGGTTTCACTGGCTTATTCTACACAAGTCAAGGTCTGTCGTAAAAGCAGCCACATTTTGAAAACACACACGGATACGGGCAAACACACACCCAGACATGCATCCAAACAAACACTCTTTGTCTCTAGTTTTAGAGCAGATATGTTTTCGAACAAAGGAAACACAGACAGCTCGACTCTGTGCCCTCACACAGAAAATATCCAGTCTCTCTCTCTCTCTCTCTCGCTGTCTCTCTCTTTTTGCCCTTCAAAGGAAGTCATTTGTCAACAGGCAGCACCTAGCACTTAGTGCGGCCCGGCTGCTAACCTGTGTTTGCAGCAGAGGAATGCTCTAGATGACTGTAATTTGGCCGCGGCTCCGGGCCTGTTTCGGGACCCCGAGCTGCTATAAATCTGGATGACAGGAATGAGACTGAGTCAGTCAACCTGTCTCACCACTCAACCCTTCCTCCCATTCCTCTGTCTGTCCCACCACACCCTTCCTCCCTTCTCATGCCTCATCCCTCCCCACTGCCCTCCACCCTTCCACTGTCCGGGCTCTCTTTCTTTCTGCCCTCGTTCTCACCCCACCTTGACCCTTTTACCTCTCTTTTCCCTCCCTCCTGCCTCACTCTTTCATTAAAGACCTCAGCTCTTTTTGTTCCCCCCTTTCATCCTTTTTCTTCACCCCTTCCAGGATTTCATCAATACCTCGCATTACACCTTCATTCCTTCTCATGCTCTCCCCCTTGCGTACCTTTGATTATCTGTACAATCCAAAACTACATCAGTTTCTCTCTATTCTTGCTTTTATTAAATAATTCAGTTTCATGAATGCAGATTGTGTGAACAAATAAATTTCACCTCTGAGTCCATAAAAAGGTGTAAACTAAAACTTCAACAGACTGAGGCTGCTACATGAGTCAGTATTTAGTTAAAATTGTTAAGCTTTACTAACAGAGCATATCTAAAAATGTTAGTGCGAGTGCTTGACTCAAACTGGTTTGCAGCAGTACAGTAATGATTAGCTGACCAGCCAAAGTAGCCACAGACCATGTTCAGTACACCGCTTTACATCTATAACAAAAGAAGGGACTTTTGGGCTGCTGCAGTCACTTCCCTCAAGAGATGGTTCAACATATCAAAGTCTTGATCAGGGTAAATTCCATTTATTGCAAACATCAGGTTTACATTCAAAAAGTGCTACACAATAACCCTCGCATAACCAACAGCAGCAAAACAAGGGGGGACTTTTTGTGGCAAGGTGCTGCATCATTTTGCGACACTTTGTGTCATCCAAGCCAATAAGTGCAACATTTTGGGAACCGTTCTAACATTCGCTCTGCTTGTTTTGCTATTTCTGCATTTAGTATGGCATTGTTACTCTGCTTTGAAGCATTTACATGATTTGACTATATAACGCTACTTTATGGTATTATAGTCAGATTTGATATAATTAAAAAAAATATTAATATAAAACATTTGATTTAGATCTTAAATGTTTTTTTGTTTTTTTTTTTACTTTTAGTGTACTATTTTATTTATTTTTTTAATCTAACTGAGCTCCTTTGTTCTTTATCATTTTTTACCTTACTGAGATATTTGTTCTGGTTTGTATTTGAGATTTGCAGGCATTGGTTTATACACAGCTCTCTTAAGGTCCTGCCACAGCATTTCAGTCAGGTTGAGCTCTGGACTTTGGGCCATTGCAACACCCTGATTCTTTTCTTTTTTCAGCCATCCTGGTGTAGATTTGCCGCTCTGCTTAGGATCACTGTTCTGTTGCATGACCCAGTTTAGGCCAAGATTTAGCTATTGGACAAATGGCCTCACATTTAAATACTTTGGTACACAGAGGAGTTCATGGTCGACTCAACCTAAACCATGCTGCCATGTTCTTTTTAGAGAGAAGAGGCTTTCTCCCAGCTACCCCTCCAAACAAGCCATACTTGTTCAGTCTTTATTAAATTGTAGTGTCATGAATGTTCACATTTAACATGCTCACTGAGACATGTGGAGGCTGAGATGTAGCTCTTGGGTTTTTGCAGTTTCTCAGAGCACGGTACGGCCTGCTGGGACGTCCACTACTGGAATCTGATCAATTAACACTGGCTGCTAGCTACCCCATGGAAACAATTCGTATGCACCCCCCACCCCCACCTCCTGCCCTTATTTTGTTACAGATTGTGTTTAAAGATTTCATTGCTATAACACAATAATGGGAATTACAGGATAAACCAGGTATGTAATCTCTTAAGAAGTGCATAAGTTACAAAGTATTTTTTTCCCCGTACATACTCATAGGTGACTCATTATGGCTACTTTAGATGTAACTGAAACAAGATTAAGAAATGTGTCAGAAATGTCGGCTGCTATGCTAAAAAGGCAAAGGTACAGTACACGTCTGTGTACATAAAACCTCAGAAACAGAAGGGAAAAAAAAACTCCCTATAGGTATCTGTATGTGTGCTAAAGATCAGACTGCTGAGAATACTGTCGCAGTTTATTTTCAAGTGCAGCATGAAAGACTTTTCCCATCTCTAACATTTCCTCCTCGAGGCAACAGCGGCTGAGGCTCTTGGGTATTGTAGTGTTTTTTGTTAGTTTGTTTGTTTGTTTTTGAGGCATACGCCACGCCAAACTGACAAAACATTTCTGGCGGCCACAATATAAATTATCCAGGACTTGCGAAAAGAAAATATCTACTCTGCACTCCACACACCTTGTACCATGTAGCACCGTGTTTAAAAGGTGAAACCTGAAAAGCATTTGCTGCCACAAAGCACCACAGACACCAAGTTGGGCCATTTTGTTGCTTTGCTGCTAAGAATCCGAATGTGGGCGTCCATATCAATACTGCAGATTGCTAACTTAAAAGATTTTTAAACTGCATTTAATCTGCATCAGATTGCCTTCACAACTAATAGTATCTGTTATGAAAACTGATGATCGGCAGTAATCACAACAGCGAACGCTAATACTTCTTGCGATATTGAAACTTAACATCCTTTTTCGAAATTACCCATTTTCCCTAAAATGACTGTGTGGCAAACATCAAAGTAGAAATCCTACATGTGCACTGCACACAGGATTTTATTTTAGCAGTTTATCTTCGCACCTTAATGTGAAGGAAACTTGACAGCGGTTTCTGTAAGTCACCTTTCTGCCTTTGCTATCAGTTTGTCTGCTGTTGGGAAACCTGAAGGGGAAAATTAGCAGCAGTAATGGGGCAGTTTTCTTTGGAATGCCCCTTTTAAAGCGACCGTCTAATAACAACTACAGCAACTATCTCACGGTCTCCATGTCAGCGTCTCGGGAAACACATCAAAGAGGAACCATTTGAGTCAAAGTGGCGGTGCGTGAGTTCGGTATTAGAATGTGTGCATGTTAAACTGAGAGTCGAGCAGCTGAAAATAGTATTCCTGCACTGATAATGTGCTGCGGTGGTTATAACCACTGAGAGTGAAAGCGATGCAGCATCTGAGCCATTAAATGACTTGACAATGAGCCAGTGTGGTGTACATAAAAGAGCCCAAGACCAGAAGAAACTGTGCAGAGTTTTGTTACAGTAAGGGCGGTAATAAGTGCTGACAAATTTTACACAAATACTGGAACTGTACTTTTTTAAAGAGTAAACATCAAAAGCTGCAGTAATAATAAAACTCAATTTTTTTACAGTGTAAAACTACCGACTGTAAAAGTTGAATATGAGTCTTATTTTTTCCTTATTATTCATCGCCAATACACAGTTTCTCCAGTTGTCCTTTTAAGCACAGTGACTCACACTCTCGCTTCCAATTCAAAAATGCAAATGTAACAGCTAGCATGAGCACGAACAGCTTCTGATGGCCCACTTTAAAATATTTTATGGTGTCCCATTTCTACGCTTACTTAACTAATTGTCTTAATTCTTCTGCGCACTCATCTTTACAGCAACTAATTTCTCTTTAAAATAAGGTGAATGATTATTAAAGAACATCGCTACATGTTAACCAGATTAATAGGAGTGCAATTAAAGCTTTTTTTGGCCTCAAATGATTAATAACTAACAGAGTGTTGGTGTGTTCTTTATATGTGATGTATAATGACAATAAAGTTATTTTATTCTATCTTATTATAGTGATGTAACAGTAATGTAATCTAATTAACTTGCATCTATATTATTAACTGAAGCCTTACTGATCTGCACTTTAGACTACAAGTCACATTTTAACCGCACAATTTATTCTACACACTTTATTAGCACTTTATCCACCTTACACCCACGGCCAATTTACAATCATTAGTTAACCTATCATGTGTGTATTTGACCTGTGGGAGGAAGCCAGAGTACCTGGAGGAAACCAAGAAAAGTACAGGGAGAATCTGTAAACTCCACATGGAATCGCCCCAGCCAGGGTTCAAAACAGGAACCACCTTGCTGTGAGGCAACAGCACTCCATCACCATGCTGCCTGGAGACATGTACATGTAACAAATACTTGTGCTTAGAAATAACCGTTAAAAGGCTTTTAAAACTATAATGACAAGTAAAAAAGAAAAAGGGAAAACATTCATGTATTTTAATTGCTCTAACTGATCGACTGATTGGCCAGGGACTGGAACTGGCTGATTTCCCGCCTTCTCACCGACTGTACTGATAACCGACTGGTCAGCCTCATGTGTGTCCCATTACGAGCCGGCCTGTTTCATGCTTATATGGAATTTATTGATTCTTCAATGCCTTGGCACTCCAGAGGTAACCCAGCTCACTGTATGACAACAGACTGTCACACATGCACTCCTTCGGTTGCCATTACAGTAATACCTCTAAATATGCAGCGCTATACAGTCAGTGTTAATCGCGCAGTCAGTGTTAATCAGGCAGTGAACAGGCAGGTTTGACTTCTGCTTTGTATTTTATAATCTTTTGTCTGAGCAAACATTAAATCTCTGGTTCACTCTTGCTTTTTTCACTTAAGAAATATTGCCAAGTTGACTTGGAAATTGTTGTTTGCACCTTTATGTCACCTTGTCTGGATTACGGTAATTCTTGTTCACTTGTCTCAGCAAAACCTCCAAAGAACATCTGCAAGTTGTTCAGAATGCAACTGCGAGGCTTCTGAGTTCTCTAAAGTACTCACACCACACTGCTGCTAATTCAGCTGCACTCGCTCCCCATCAACTTCAGAGTCCACTTTACGATTCTGGGTTTGACTTTTAGAGCTCTGCATGGGGAAACACTGGCACACATCAGTGAACTTTTACATCCAAACGTCCATAGCAGGTCCCTGAGGTCTTGTGATCAGGGCCTGCTGTCTGTGCAACACACAAAGTTGAGAACTAAAGGAGACAGAGAGACAGATGTCCCCCAGACTCTGGAACTCTCTCCCACTGACTCTGTGGACTCAGTGGTTTCTTTTAAAAAGCAGCTAAAAATCGTCCTGTTAAACTTGCTTTTGGGCAACTTTTTGTTCTTCTTCTTTCTTTCTCTTGTTCTTTTTTCAAACCACATTTGACTGCTGTTGTAAAAACTTTGTGCTTCACAACAACATCTTGAAAAGTGCTATAAATAAAATTTTACTTTTACTTACAAACAGTCATATCTGAATAACCATGTGGCATGATGGTGCCCAATCTAAAGGGAAAGCTCCACTTTTGAATCACATGTGGTGTTATGCTCGACTGGAGAAATGACTGAACTTACTAAACCGACCAGCTGGGTCGCGCCATGTCACACACAACCCGACAGAAAGGTGACTTCAGCCCTCAAATGTCCTAAATTAGCGACAGGTTGTAAAACACTGTGAGCTGCATTTCTGCGTTTTAAACATTGATAATGTTTTATTGGTAAGATATGCAAGCTGAAACAGACTTAAAATGACTGAAAACAGAAGCCTGGTTTAGCAGAGAATTATGAATATGAACTATTTTGGCACTTAGATGGATAAAATTTTAAGTTCCAGACCCTTGTTTCTAAATGGGAAAATTAGTTTGCGTCCACAATTTCTTTGCTTTTATAAAAAGCCTTTTCATTATGATTGTTTCATCTGTCACACAATTAAATGTGTTATATAATTACAAGACAGTTAAAAGTTTACCACTTTGGGTGGCAAAAAAACAGGAGTAAAACACAGTGTTGTTAACAAGCTCCTTGGTATCCTTCCATTCCTATCATTGCCGCTGCAGCCTCTAATTTTAAGTCTCTTGGTGACATAAAGTGGGGCTTAGGTATGACAGCATCTGTGACTGCACAGCACCTAAATTTAGACCTTTAGGATTAGCAAAGATCTTTCTGCCACTGAAATTTCTGTAAATACTTCATAAATATTCACTGGGTGGGAGTTTCAGGCTGCTGCTTCAACAGCAACAATTTTAATCAAAACAGGTGCAGCATGCTACGAGAAAGGTGATGCAACACACACATTAGATTAGGGGAAATTAACGGGAAAATTAAGGGGGCCGTGAAGCTGAAATATAGCTAAAGGTAAGGCAACTCCATATTTAGGCAGCAGTGAAAACAGTGAAGAGAGTGGGTGGTGATGGAAATAACACAGGAAGTAAACTGTGCGGTAAGAATAAATGAGAGCTGTGGCCTGAACATGCAATAAAGGATACCGGTATATATATATAAAAAAATATTTATATCTGTAACTGTTCAAAACAAAACAAAACTCCCCAGAAAACCCACAATTATTGTCGTGTTTGTCATTAAAATTAAGATCCATTCACAGGAATTTCTTATTGCCAGTAACAGACATGATGTCATAAAGAGCAGAACAACAACAGGAAAGATGAACTTTCACACGTTGCTAGTGTGGTCCTTCTGAAGAAAGGGACAAGGCCACAAGAAAGATTGATTAAATTAATACTGAAAAAATTGCATTCATGGCTCTGATTTTCTTTCCTGACCTTTTATTGGAGGCGATGCATGCAACGCAGATATAATTAGAGGCCTGGAGAGTAAGAGAATTAATCACACGGACAAAGAGACTCAGAAACCTGAGAAAAGGTGGAACTATATCTCTTTTGTGTGATTTTTACCTTATTGAGCTTATTTGTTTCATCATATTGTATGTTACTTTAATGAGACATTTCATTTTTATTTAAGCTATTTTAACATTTTGGCTGCAGAAACACAGGAACTCTCCATTTTTATCAGGATAGATAAGCTACCTGTTTTATATCACTGAGGTAATGTTGTGGGCCTGCATGCTCTGTGACACCAATAAAACAGTCTCACAGGAGATAAGCAGTCAGGCACGCGTATCTATTTTTGCGTAAACACTGCAAAAATACATGTGGAAATACAAAGATAACATGCAGCCTCACCGCAGGACACTGTTCAGCTTGTTTCTCAGCTGATTTTCAACTACTGACTGGACTAATGCGTTTTGCCTCTCAGTTAAACGGGTTTGTCGAGGAAGATAATGCACTGCTTTGTTACAGAAGAGCTACACACAGAGAGCTTAGAGTTGTTTTTCCTGGAGTCTGCTAGGAGAATGCATGCACAGTTGCTGCTCATGCAGCGTAGTCTCAAACTGGATGATGCAGGGCTATTTGCATGAAGCCTCGCTTTCAAATTTACATCAACGTGACCCAAATGGACTCCCACATACTCGTGGACATTAAAGGTCGCGATCTCTGACTGTACTACACACCCTACAACCCAACCTGGGTGGCAGAAACTTCTCACACAGAATCAATTCAGTCGCTCTTTTTTCCCCCCTCCAAACTCCAAATTAGGTTTGGCTGCCGAAACTGCACTGACAGCACAGGTGTCATGAAATCTTAGAAAGAGGAGATACTAGAAAGAAAACGGGTTTTGGCAAAGAAGCCCCGAATGTTTTCATTAGAAACATGACAGTTTTTGGCACAGTGCATTAAAGTCAACAGTCCCTGCTGGCCACCTCATGCCATCGTCAACGCTAAACTCACAGCAAAAGCCGGCATCTGTAGTGAGTGAGGTGACACTTTATGAGTAAATGACTCGTAGACACGTGTAAAGATGAAGGGCCAAAAAAGCCAGAGACCCAGCACTCAATATATAAAGCTAAAGAAACGCCTCAGGTCAGGTCTCATTTCAGCTTTTAGCCTCCACACTTCAAACAGAAGGATTTCCATTCATGCCAGGCTCAGCAGTGCTGAAAGAGGAAGAAAGGTGTGCCAAAGACTGACATCACTGATGAAGTAACCCATCAGTGATCAGCTGACAGGCAAAAAGAGAAGTGAGGTAAGGTGGCGTGCACATTTAGGTGTGCACCATGATGTTCCTCTGTGGAAGTGTAGTCATAATACTTCAGGTGAGATGGTTTGAGAAAGGTTATATGTGGCAGCCAGGTGTTAGCGTGTGTTTGTGTGTGCGTGTAAGTAACAAACAGGTGGCTCAGTCTGTCATTAAGGGCTGAGTCACTGTGTTAGACACATACACACACGCAGACACACTCAAAGACACACACACACACAGTCTAAGCCAGACAAGCAGAGTGTGGTTGTAGGAAAAAGGGGGATTTCCAGACGGAGCAGGCAGGAGATTGCCTGAGGTCTCACTTTGTCTCACACCTAATCAGAGCCGATAAAAGACTTTTGTTCTCCTTTTTTGTTCTTCACTCTGGTCTCTCGCTCTCAGCCTCTTCTTCATTTTTGTTTCCTCCTTTTTTCTGTACTCTCTTTCACGTCAACACCAAAGTCAAAATCCTTCAATTATCTTGGAACTTGGAAACTTCAGAGAGTTTATAAACGCAGTGGCTCCTGAGGAAAATCCGCACACCGTTACAAGACCAACGAATTTTATATCACCATATCTGGGCGACAATTTTGAGGTTCTCAGCTGCATTAAACTGTGACTTCTCTTGTGTTTGCAACCACGGGACAGCTACACCGCCTGTCTAGTTTTTGGCACCTTTTGCTGTATTCTGCACACACCGCCATTCAGTTTTTCATGAGCTTTCTGTTCGTAACTGAGCATGTTCACAGGGGAGCAATTATACACTTGACTGTTTTACACTGTACAGCAGCACAAACAAAGAAATATTTAGGTTTCTTCACACCTTTTGTTCACAGACACGTTTTCATATGAGCGTCCGGTTGTTACTGTGAGCTGAAACTTCTATCTCCAGTGATGCTCACACTTTAAAAAGAAACCCCAGAATTACATCAGATAATGACTAAATAAATTATCTTATAGTTTCATTTCTCTGTAAGTTCCCCCCCTCCCCGCATGCACGCACACACACACACACAATCACAACTTCAGTCAGGCCAATTCAGATATATTCTGCTCATTTCTAACTCCATATTTTACTTCTTCAACTTCTTGAGTAGCTTTGCATGATTCACAGGTCACATTAATGATTATTTATTAGGGGCCTTGGTGGAGCCCTTTAGTTGCCCCTCTGTCTGAAACGAGCCACTTTAGCTCTTCTCCCTTTAAGTCAACTTTCTTCCCTCACACACAGAATGACTGAACAGGAGTCTGAATCCCTGAAATGACCATATGAGGGATACCTGTTCTCACTGACTTCACACAGAGCCAAGCACATCTAAAAACTGATTGTTAACAGCAGTCTGAAGCCTGAGCTCTTACTTTAAGACTTTGACCATTTTTAATATGAGTATCCACCACTGCAGCATTGTTGCACAAGAAGCGCCCATTGTAACATTTCCATAAAGTGGTTAATCCTCATAGGGTGTTTAAAATAAAAAGGAAATTGTCACTAACTTGTATAATTTGAGGAGCCTGATGAGTCATCCTCTGGGGAGCACATTTATCAAACACAGCCAGTAGTTGTGATATCTCGCACTAAAGTGAACGGACTGTGCCATCCTTCAGGCCCTGCTTCAGGCAGGTCAAAAATCCTATAGTGTTTAAATGCCAGGGTGTGTTTGTTTGTGCCTTCCAAACAGACTACAGTGTGTGTTTGCATGTGCAGTGCTTGCTAAGGAGAACCTTGTGTGTGCTGCTGCAATAGTTTGTGCAATTGTCACCCTAATTGTTTCCATCTTTGTGTGTGTGTGTGTTTGTGTGTGTGTGTGGCTGGCTGTCCCTTCAGAAGAACACGCCACTTCAGAGCAGCCATGAGACCGCCACAGGCTGAC
>VUQK01020747.1:3540-23260 GCA_015106715.1 Bujurquina vittata
ACACAAACACATGTTATTATTTTTTTTTTTACTTTTTTTTTTATATATATATTTAATAATTTTTTTTTTTTTTTTTTTTTATATATATATATATATATATATATATATATATATATATATGTTTATGTATCTCTTATTCTGCTTAATGTGTTTAGCTCACTCTCTTTTCTTCTTTTTTTATTTCTCAAATCCATTTCTTCACTTTGTCTCAGTGGTCACTCTCTATTCTGTAAAATGAAAATAGAGCTACAGTAGGTGCTAATTACCTCAGGCTCATCCTTTTATATGTCTGAACAGCTAGTGTAGATGGTGTAAATATAACCTTCCCTACCTGTTTGTAATGATGAGCTCAGAGGACCACAGTGAAGTCCATTACCCAATTACCCAATTATCTCAAATGACGGGTGATTATCAGACATCATGACCAATACTGCCGTAGCACCACCCCTGGAGTAGCTGTTTTGCCGGGATGAATATAGCTATTCATGTCTCCATTTTCTTAATGTCAACACTGACACACATCCAAAGCTGTACATATATGTATTTATTCCTTGGGCTGCTGCCATGTACCTCTTTTGACAGGTCATTCAGTGCAGCGTTTCCTTTTTTGAACCATTCAGAGATCCTGGAGGAGATTCTCGTATTCGATGGCAAAGGAAACAGAGCCGTTAGTGCAGGGTCACAACCTCTCACCTGACATCTGAGAAGTCTGAGTGCATATGTGTCAGTGTGACATGTGAGTAGCACAGATCACACCGAATGGCATCCAGTGACATGTTGTTTTTGTTGCTCGTCTGTTTTTCTGCCTGTCTGTCCATTTTCAAACCAAGACCCTGGAAAAAAGAACAAGTAAACAGAGCTCTGTTGGTCTGTTATAGAAATACATGTTGAAATTACAGCGGTGATCAAGTACTCCATCTGATTCTATGTGTCTTTTAATAACTGCCAATAGCCCTGGGTCACCATTGCTCTAAAGTCAAGAAATTATTCCTCACTTCTGGCCACTATATTCCTTCATCTTCTGCACACACCTGCAACAATTCATGCCACCAAACCTAATGGGAGCAGACATCGTAGGCACCAATTCATCTGTAATTAAACTAAAGAGAGATTCATTTCCAAACAGCAAACCTTAAGCATGTCTGATATGTAAGGTGCAAAGCTTGCATTTTGTGCGCGCGCGTGTAGAGGTGTGTGTGTGTGTGTGTGTGTGTATTTGTGTGTGTGCGTGTGTGAAGATTCGCACAGAGCAGCATGAAGGCAACTTTAACTTCATCACCTACTGAGCTATGTCAGTCACCAGGTTGTGATCTGCCTACCTGGTGTCTCCATCCACAGCAGGGCTTTACATAATAACTGCCTGCCAGTGTGTGTGTGTGTGTATGCATTCTTGTCTTTGAGAGGTTGGAAGGGTCAGTGGTTAGGTCATGTGTATATGCTATCTTTGCCAGGTAAAAGAGCTGTCCTGCAAATGACTAAGCTAAGGCTCCTGTGTCTACTTGTCATCTCCCATGAGGCACAGTTTCACTTGCCCCTTGCCTCTTTCCTCTCCTCGCTACCCCCCCGACTGCAGCCAGGGCTATTCTTAGCTTCAGTTGCAAGCCTGTCTCTGGGGAGCAGTTAAGGGGGGGCTCTGTTACATTAGACACATACATACATGCACATACACAAAGGTTTCTTAAGACATTTCTATTTGATCTTTATTAAGCTCTTTAACTCTGAAGCCAATTTGAAGAACACCCCACAAAGTACAAGCTTGTATTCCACAGCTGAAAACTTAAATTAAATAAGTATTATACAGATTGTGTTACCTACTGTAAGTGGACTGCCTATATTACTGGTGATGGCCTCATATCTAATGCAATATGAAGAGAAAGGAGTATTTATATTATTATATTTTAAATCTAGCAGAAAACTGACACTGCAGTCAGATTTTTATGGTATTGTCAATAGCATCTGCACAAATCAGCAGTAGCACTATGTTACATTAAGTTGTAAGAATGATGCAGGATATAAATTCACTTTATTGCAGGTAATATATTTTGTACCATGTGTTTCCCATTTCAGATAGGAATGCAATCCTATATTTACTAGCTGCGAGCAAGATATCCTATTTCTATGGTGTTTTAGGCTAAGAGCTTAAATACATAATTGCGTGTGTGTTTCTGTTTGTCTAACATTGTTAAATAAAGATTTTCACTCATTCTTAAAGGCGGTAGCTCTTAGGGTAAAGTTGAGGTTAAATGAATGAAATCTAGATTCTTTCATAAAACAAAAAGGCCAATGTTTTGTCTTTGCATGTGACAGATCAAATCAAAAACTGATGCTATTATTGAAGCCTTGTGACTATCAGAATAAGCCTTTTTTTTGTTATTCAGTAACTACTTTGTGTGCATGTGTGTGCATACATTTCTGGAGGAGGGATACAGCTGACACTTCCTCCTCAGATAAATCCTGAGGTAATTGTCTTGGGCATGTAGCACCTCATAACAATGACATTGTCTTGTAGACCACATGCAAATTTGGCAGCCAGCTTAGGCCTTATGGATGTGTCTGTGTGTGTGACAGAGGAAGGGCCATGAGGACAAAGAGCTGGTTTATTCTCAGGGTAGTTATCCTGACAGAGGCTTCAGCCAAGCAGTTCTGTTTTCCTCCAAGCCACGCACACACATGAAAACTATGATGAAAATACTACAGGGAAGTTAAGCGGGGTGCTCTGTTCTGGCACCCATCAATCATGAAAAGGACCACACTGGACCCCCTTTAAACTCAGCTTTCAGTTTATTCTCATTTACACACCTGTAAACATTTGAGACTGGAGCTCACAAAAATGTGATGCTATTGCAAAGACATCAGTACAGACAAACAAATAAATTCCTGCCATAGAACTCAAATCCATCTTTGTGGGTAATTCCTGCTGGAGTGCATTTTGGTATAATGACACACCCACCCACACGAACACACACAGACTCACAAGGTTAAAACAATACTAACCACTCTGGCAGAAATTACTGTAGACTCAACAGTACATTATCACTGTTCAGTGTGAATTGTATATGCAGGGCCAGAAGTCATATGAACCATGGCTATGCTCCGTGCTGGTCTACCACACTGGGGTTCATAGCTGTGTAAAGGAATCTGCAGTCGTTTGCGCTGCAGCAGAGTTGTAAGGCAGTGTTTCTGGTGGTTAATGGCCTCCCATGAGCCTGCATGCTCCTGTTTTACTGTGCAGCCTGTGGGAGGGAGGAGGGGAAAACGTGATGGTGCCTGAGGGAAAAAGAAGTACAGAAGTCCAGAGACAGAAAAACTGAAGTAAGGACAGAGAGAAAGCTAGCAGGATGAGGGCAGGTATGAATAAAGAATTCATATGATGTTATGTGAGATGCAGAATAAAGAATCTGATTCCAAGGCAGGGAGGTACAGGGACTGGGATGAGAGACATTAGGTGTCCCTGAGCCCTGCAGCCAGATAAACTCCTGCTGATGGATGGACTGTTCAGCATCTGAGAATTGCACTAAAAGTCATTCTTCTAATCAACAATGCAATGAAAAAAAGTATTTCTGCTGAACGTGAAACTACTTGCAATGAATATTAGAAAAGTAATTTTCTAGCAAAATAGTCACAAGTTCTGTTGATGTGCCATTCCAGCCACGGATACAACTTCTTTCACTGACTCTGTGTGTGGTGGGTGTTTTTCACTAGTTTCTGCATGTGGCCTCCAGTGTGCAAAGTTCAGCCATCAAGTTCAGGGTCATATTCACACACATTATTCACCAACAGGACCCCAGGCTGAAGCACGACCCTACCTTCCCTTACGTTATCTTCCATCCTGGCAAGCTGAGGTTATGGAAAGTCAGGGAGGCTGTACCCTATCCCAGCTGTCACAGGGCGACAGGTGATGACAGGTTGGCTGTCTATTGCTGGGTTAAAAATTAAACAACCATTTGCTTTACTTCTGCCAAATTATGGCCGATTTAATGCATCCATCACAGCAAACACTCATTGCTCTGACGTTTCAAAAGTGTTACTATGGATGAGTTAATACGATGTTAAGACTTTTACTATTTCATGTAATAGCGGCTTTATAAATTAGGATGTGGGACTGAATATTTCACTAGTGGGCTTTTAATAAAGTCCAAATCCAAACTTTTCAATGAAGTCAACAATAATAATATGTGTCTTTTGAAGTTGCTGATGGGAAACCTTTTTATTTGGGGGTCAATTGATTTATGAATGTTTCTGGAAAGCCAGCACAGCTTCCAATCTCTGTTTAACTCGGGCTTTATTGAAAGCTAACAGGACGCTCTGGTTGTACTTTGGTACCTCTGTAGTTTATAGAGTTGGAGTCAGTTATAGGGTAGCGAGATGAGCAGCCACACCAAAGTACCCTCACTGTAGTTATATATAGTGTCTGTTCACCCCGCCCTGCTTCATTGGTCCTACACAAACACTACAGCTTATATGACCTGTTTTCACACCCACGTGCTCGACTCTGCTTTTCTTTCCTCTTTCCTGTTTCACATCTTTGATGTCCATTGTTTTTGGTTAGTGGTTGGGCAAAGCGGGGCTATATGTAGTTTAAGAGAGCAAAAAAAATATTCTATAGATAAAGTTGTTATGTTAAAATATTGGTTAATTCCCTGCTGTTACTTTTATTTATATACTTTTAAAAAACTATTGTAAATACTATTTTCAACTATTGAAAAAAGAAAGAAAGAAAGAAAAAGAGGTTATAGGCTACATTGCAATACGTCCCTCCCAAAAACATGGACTGTGCTTCTGAACTTCATACATTGTGTTGAGAAATTGGCGTCATAGTGAATTATGCCTTAAGAAGTTATACACAAGCAACATATAAGGCTTGGGGATTTTTTTTAAAAACTGATTCATTGTCCAGCGGTTACACATCTCTGTCAGCATTCAACAAAAATGAACAACTAGGGTTAGAAAGGTTTTCAGTGAGTTGACTACTACATAATAGTGGCTTAAATTATTCTAAGTTCAAGGAGAGAGTGAGAGAAAGCATGAAATAGAGAGAGTGAGAGATGAAAGGGCACTGACAGCAACAGGATGCATGGACAGTGTCATGGGGACCAGTATCGTGTGCATTTGGTCGAGGCCTCCCGTGGTGCTGTGAATGTTTTCTCCAATGCTGTCCGGGAGTGTGTGAGGGGTCAGAGCAGAATGGACACTGTGGCCATTGTCCTGCAATGGCTGACTACTCATTTGCTCTTAGGCTAGACAGATGACCTGCTAGGAGTCCTGGGTGACCTATAATCAGCCTGTGAGTGAGTGTGTGCAAGCATTTTTTACACATGCTGCTTTTCAAGCATTTTACTGCTTGCAGTCTAAGTCTTAATACAAGAGAAAACTATTTTACGGCTCAAGATGTGATATTTTTTACTACTAAATCTGTAAAATATGTACACTGAAATAAGGACAGAGTAGTCAGTATGCTTTAATTTTAGCAGGAAGGCCTGTGGTTCTTATTTTGTAAAAAGGTCACGTAATTATGGTAGTAAATTTTAAAAAAATGCTTATGTCAAAAACATTAGATGAACACGTCTTTAATATTAAACACATATAAATAGGCTATAAGTGTTAATAATTAAGTTTGTGTGCCCTCTCATTCCCACTAAGTTCCAACTGCCTTCGGTCCTGAGAGCATATTTGCAGCATTTCACTTTAAATTTTTATTTCTTCATGAACCTCACTATTTGCTTTCACTCTGTGCTAGCTCACATGTTTTTTTCTTCTTCCTCGCTACCATGTGGCCCTCCTGCTCTGAGTATAAATCAGCCCTTTGTCAGACACAAACGGTGGCCACCTGTGACAAAGTGCCCAGAGGAAGAAAAAAAAGTGGATAAATAGATGGCATGGCTTCTTTTTCTGCTCTTCCGCAAGTGTTCTTTTTTTGTTGTTGATGGACAAAAACACTTAAGTTAAAGCACCAATGTATGAAAATGCATGTTTGAAAATACTCCATTATTATTATTATTTTTCTGTAGTGAGGCAAATGGAATGAACAAAAAGTAAATTTACTGAAACATAAATAACAACTAAGCCAAACAGAGGGGAACCCAACAAACTAAAACTCAGGGAAACATGCTTACGGATAGGTGGGGAAATCTGGACCAGAACTATGAAATCAGAAAGAATCCAAGAAGATTCATCATTGGTCAACTGGCTGAAGAGCAAGGGAACCATGTAGCTGGCTGGAGTGAGAACATTAGCGAATTCATCCGACTTAAATTCAGGAACAGGCGAGATGAGAGCTGAGTCTGACTCTGCAGCAGTTGAGCTCACAGCTAACTTGGAATCAAGAGAGGTGTTGGTGTGTAACAAAGCTAACAGGGAGCAGGTACTTTGTATCAGGCTGGTGGCTAGCAGGCATTGGAACAAATAGGGGCTGGAGGAGTAAGAGGGTCTGAAAGTAAGAGGGTTCCAACCTGAAGGTGGCGTTCTGTCTAAAACTGAGTTCTTACCTCAAGACGGTATCCAACATATTGAGTACTTAATAACAAACAAGTCCTCCAAAGTTCCTCCAAAGTCCCTGCAGGAATTAAAGTGAGTGATTAAAATGTATCAGTCTTAGTTTATTAGCCCAGTTTGTCATGTGTGGTTCAAAAATGAGAAGTTAAATGCTAAACTGAGATATTGAGATACAGTATTTGGCCAGAGGCTCAGTTTTTGTAATTTTATTCAAATTTATGCAAAATATTATAATTCTTAGATTAATGCAAAACTTAAAAAAAGAATTAAACCTAAACAGCTTTTCTGAATTGTATTTTTTATCTTTTACAACTTACTGGTAACTGATCAAGCAAGTTACTTGCAGTTTTAATGCAGTCCAAAGACATGTTTAAGGTCCAAAATTGGCTGTTTTAAAGGAGACCATAATTGCTATCAATGTTGGACACACCTAGGCTCCTCAACTTCTAGTCACCTACAGTCTACAAAGCCCACAAGTCCACTGCAGATTCAATTACCAAACATTTCCCTCTCAGGTTAAAAAAAAATAAATATTGAGGCTGGGCAGGCCAGATTAGAGAGAACAGTGTGTATTTTTATACAGCTGAGGACAAGGACTGCATACTGAAGCTCTAATGCCCTGCAGATGGTTCCACTCCAACTAGCTACCCTCTCGGCAATTTGATATGCCAACGCTCGACCAGACCTCTGATGTCTGTGTAGACACGATGGGAGGATGCACTCTAAGAACTTTTGGTGGATTTACAATGTTAAATAACAATCTATCAGCCATACTCTGTATCACATGGTCAGCATTTTAGACTGAAATAAGGAGTCGCTTTTTTCGTTTCTTTATTTTTAATATTGTAGGGTCTGCAGCCCCCAATATAATGCAACTTGAGGTGAAAGTTGTTGTGCTATGTGAATAATATTGAAGTTCTGAGTAAAACAAATACCATTTTCATATAAAAAAGGATTTAGCCTTAAGATATTTACACTTTAAAAAAGTCTCACAGGAGGAAATCTGTGTAATGAATGAATGCCACAAGAAAATCCTCCCAGACTAGTTGCTGACAGAATGAAAATCCATGTAGCATAAATAACCCTTCCTTGCATGATTATAGCTTGTGCAACTTCTGTAAAACCAATAGCTGTAACAAGTCATTTTAAAAAAAAATCTAAAATTTTTAGTGAAATAAAATGGAAGAAGCTGAAGTTCCAAAACATGTTAAATACAATACAGTAAACACCAACCTGTTATCACGCCCAAGGTGAAACACACTCATACTTGGTCAGCATACATGCACACAGAGTACCCCCCCCTAGCAATGCATTTCAACATGCAAGGGAATCTGACAGAGTTCAGTAGGTGTCCCGAGGGTCACATGATTGTGATAATCAAGGCAATATTATTGAGGACTCTTACAGATGCGGACTTTGCTTTTTATCTTGTGTTTTACATTGTAAAAGGGCGTATTTTGGCCATATATATATTTATATATATATATATATTAGTCTACCTGTAATTGAAGAAACACAGATAAAAAAAAATAATGTTCTTCAATATGTTTCTGCTTTTCTATAAAACAGTAAATTTCAAATCTCATAGATAGCAACAATATTCATAACATTAAAAATATAAAGCTTGCACAAACTGGTGGATTAACCATTACAGAAACAGAAAACAATTTCTTTCATAATTACCAATGCTGTTAATTTAGAGCAGCTCTGGCATTAAAGTTACATTGGGTGGTGGTCTCATGAATTTGTTAATTATGATATATTAATATGTCATTTAACTCATGTAGTTCACCAAGCAGCAACAGAAAATTTAAATTAAAGGTAAAGAGGCTAACAGTTTTTAAACCCTTTTCTTTTGAATGGTTGTTGTGTGGCTGTGACATGAACCGTTCTGCCTCTTGGTTGAGGAGTATCCCTGTGGGTCAGAAAATGACCTCTTGCACTTGGGAGGGTGAAGAGGAGTAAGAATGTCATCTACAGATACAGCAAATGATGACATTTGACAGTTTTCCCTGGCATATTTGGAGGGCTTTTTCAATTTTTCAAATTTTATGTAAACTATCTTTACTACAGTATATGGTGTACAGACATGTATCTTCTCTTACTGTCATTGGATTCTGTTTACCATGCAGCTCTGTGTGTTATCACCAACTAAAACCATGGCACATCACTGTGCTATGCTTAGGATGGATGGGCTTCCTTGTCTACTCACAGATTAAATCACAGGTATATTCTTATACAAGGCTGTTCTGGGGCTGCTTCCTTCTTATATTCTGTCATATATCTATTGGATATATTATGGAATAACTATATCATTTTGGAATAACTGCAAACTGATCTGAATCTGAAGGAGTTGGTCTTGTTAAATGTTTGTAAGATAATTTTAAATGGAAAAAAATATAAATATTGGTGTCATTTTTTTAAGTATAGCGATTTTCATGTATTTTTTTATGCTAATTGATTTTGTATGAGTTTATTTTTATAAAACGTTGTGAATTGCTGCCAGTTTTGGCCAGAATGCCCCTGGAGATTTTGAATCTCAATAGGATGTTTCCTGGTAAAATAAAGATTTAATAAAAAGAAATAAATAAAAATTTCATGTACTGAAGCCTGACCAGGCTTCTCATAATGTCTGCGTAAACATTGTTGGAGGAGATACTTTACGCAGCAATTCGTCACGGATTAACTGTAAAATAACAATCTACTTGCCGTGGTCTAAAGTGTGCAAGTACAAGAGTTCACACTATGTCAAACCCTTGTGAAAAACATTGAAATCTGTCATGATCCTGGGTATTTTGCCCAGTGTTTTGTGTTCTTTGGTCTTTCAGGTTCTATTATTGTTAAATATCTTCGATTTGTTTCTTGTATTTCTCTGATTAGTTTGTTTTTCTGGCAATTTTGAGTTTGATAGTCTATTCATTATCTTTTCATGATTCGGTTCTCAGTCTCTTTCTGTAATTTGCAGTCATAGTTAATTCCCTGATTTTGATTTTTCTGCCCTCTCGTGTTCTGCGTCAAGTCCACGTATCTTTTCCAGAGTTCAGTTACTTCCTGTTTTATCTTTTTTTTGTATTTCTCTTTTGTCTCTTGTACTTTGTATTTAATTTTGCATTCCTTGTCTCATTTTCTAAATTAGATTCAGTTGTTCTTCCAGGTGTGTCCTGTTTGCCCTCATCACCTGTGTATTTATTCTCTCAGTTTGTCTTAATTCTTTGTTGCGTCTTCCCTCATTCCTCACAGTTGTGTGTGCTCCTGCTCTGTGTTTTCTTAGTTTTTGGATCCCTCATTCCTGGCCAGCCTTTGTTTCCTGTATCCTGTATCGGGTTCAAATACTGCCTGCCACACTGCCATTTCATGACAGAAATCATTACTAGATTTGATATTATTATCATGCACAATACACACGGGTCAAGTATACCATTATGACCACTTGCCTAATATTATATTGAGCCTCCTTTTGCTGCCAAAACAGCTCTGACTTGTCTAGGTATGGACTGCACTAGAGCCCTGGAGATGTGCTGTGGTATCTGGCACCACAATGCTAGCAACAGATCCTTTAAGTCCTGTAAGTAGTGAGGTGGGGCCTTATTGGATCAGACTTGTTTGTCCAGCACATCCCACAGTTGCTCGATTGGATTGAGCTGGGGAATTTGGAGGCCACATCCACATTGATGGCAGGACCCAAGGTTTACCTGCAGAGCATTGCCAAAGTGCACTGCCTCTGCCGGCTTACCTTCTTCCCACAGTGAATCCTGGTGTTCACCAGGTAAGCAACACACACACACACACACACACACACACACACACACACACACACACACACACACAAGGAGATCCATGTGATGTAAAAGAAAATCATCAGTCCTAATTACCTTCTTAATGCTTGATTTGTACATGTTTCACTGAAGGCCGCTCACTTGGTGTTGACTCTCACTGTGGTATCTATTACAATGGCAGCAGTGTTTTGTGTAGCTTAATTTGTGTAGCTTGACATGTCTATCCAGGGTTGAGACCTCTCATAGATGTATCATTATGTACAGCTATTTTCAATTGTCCTGATATTTATTTAAACTCTTTCTCTCCAACTGACGTATCCAAGGTAACTTCAGTAGTTACTTCGTCCAAGCCACCAATGTGTCTATTAGACCCCATTCCTACAAGACTGCTTTATTAATGAGGTATGCACCACAGGCCTTCAAGGTGGCAGTAATAAAATCATTACTTATAAAGCCATCACCTAACCCAGCTGTCTTAGCTAATTATAGGCCAATCTCCAACCTTCCTTTTATCTCAAAAGTTCTTCAAAGAATTGTGCGGAGGGGTGCAATAGGCCTAGACTCCTGGGTGCTTCCTATGATGAACAGTGTTTATTCCTCACTCACCTCTTTTCAATCTTTGTTTATACACTTCTCTGCATTTATTCATTAGTTATTATTAATCTATTTCCTGCCCTCTTCCACGGTGTGTCTTATGTCCTGTCTCCCTCCCTGCACCCCCAACCGGTTGCGGCAGATGGCTGACCCGTCCCTGAGTCGACCGGAAGCTTCTTTCTGTTAAAAGGGAGTTTTTCCTTCCCGCTGTGACCAAGCTCTTGCTCAAAGGGGGTTGTTTTGATTGTTAGGTTGTCTCTGTATTATTGTAGGGTCTTTGCCTTATGATATCAAGCACCTTGCAGTGACTGATGTTGTTAATTGCTACTATATAAATAAGATTAAATTGAACTGAATCGAACTGAACTGTATGCATACGTAGTAATATAACAGTTACCATTTCCAGGTAAGTGGAAGGGGAAATTTGTCTCAGTTCTTACATATTTTGCACGTTTTATTTTTGGTGTAATCTGCTATTTGAGTTCTGCTAGTGGTTAATCTTCAATATTTTGTTGATCCTGGACATGAAGATTTTCAAACATTGCTGCTGCAACAATAATTTACTCCTCCAAAAAAGTATTGCACAAGATAAATACTATTAAAAGACTGTAGCGAAAAGGATAAAACTAAGGAAAATCACCAAAGCCTCAAAGTTGCATACATGCATGTGTGTTTATAACGCACATCCTCCTGTGGATCCCCAAATCTATTCTGTGCCCTGTTGAAACTCCAGTTTCAAACTGCAGAGTACCTGGAGAGAACCCAAACGGGCATAGGGAGAACATGCCAACTCCACACAGAAAGGTTACAAGTTATGTCATCACAATTTTATGCCCCATTTTAATGCCTGCTCACATTCATTTCTCTCTTCACTTTTCCATTACCAAGGTAGTTAAAGGCCATCTGCAGAATCTTGATTGTGCAGTGCTCTTTTACAATGGAGGTCAGAGAAATGTCACGTATCCGAAATGGCTGAACACAAATATGCTTTATTACTAGTCAAAGGTCTGTTATGGTCCATGCATGTGGATACCACAGAATATTTAAAAGTTCACATTAACATCCTCACACCAAAACTCTATTCATTCAATCAAAACTGCTGATTAGGCAAAAGTTTTACTTATAACTTTAATTACTCAACAGTGTCCAATTTGGGCTATTAAGTTTCATTTTAAGCTTGTAAACATTCTAACGGGGTCTACGGCTCTTCTGTAGTTAAGCCACAAATCGCACTGGAGCCTTGAGTAACTGTTATTTACCAAGTTTACCAACCGTACACTAATCTGTGCAAAAACACAATTATCTCTAAAGACATTGTACTGCCTTTGTACGGTCTCTTGGTTATTTGTTCCTTGACTTTGATTAGATCACAAATTTTTGGTCATTTTAAATTATCCTGCCATTTGGACGAATTTGATTAAAATTAGATTGTGCTGATGGAATGGGTCAAGCCCCAGTTCATCAACCTATTATCTATTTACTGTATTATAATAAAAATATGACTTTCATAACAGACAAATGATTTATCTGTGTCATTTTATGCAGTGCAAGACAGTGAAAGACAGGCAGGAGAGACAGTAGAACAGTTTGTACAGAGGGGCTTTGTAAAGGTAATTAAGAATACACACATTCATGCATGTACATACACACACATATCTCCCAGCACTATGGCGGCAAGCAGTCCCGCTCCATTAGGGGTAAAAAACACCAAAATTAAACGCTGCGTGCTTGTGGTTTTTAATTTAGCGCGCTGACAGCCATCCAATAGTCCTGTGGTGACACTGGATAATTTCATGACCCTGGTGAGTGCAGCCTGGGACAGGGACCAGGACAGACACCCATTTCAGCTTCTACCCCCTCTACACGCACACACACATGCACGCACGTTTAACTGAAAATGAATCTGAAATTACAGAGTCCCTTTTGCAGCCATTTAATCAATCATTTTATCCATTTTTGTAGGGGATATTGATCATGTAGTGAAAGCATTAATGAAGAAAAATCACAATAACAGTGTTAGAAATTTTAAGTTACTTACATACCGTCTGCCAAGTCAGTATTGTTTGTTGTTGTCATAGTAATGCCCCGTTTTAAAAATAAATGCTCACATTATTACTTGACAATAATCTTATCAACCACCCATGAGTGCATGTGTGTTGGTATTAGTGCAAGGAATGGATAAGAGCAACTCATGTACTCGTTGTGTTGTTTTTCAAATGTGCTGCAAGGGAGACGTCTACACTTCTGTGCAAAAGTCTTGAGCCACCTTTTATTTCTTTATATTTTTCTGCAAAGGAGTCGGACTTTCTTGTAATTTATTTAAAAATGTTCTTGCGCAGTCATTCTCTAGGCTTTCTGAAGGCCTTTCAAGGTTTTTTAATTAGACATTTTAGCTTTTTATATATTTTCAGGCCAGACAGTGGCCTGTGAATCAATTAAGCATAAAAAAGCACCTGAGTCAAGGGATGAATCAGTGTTGTGTCTACACATAACAGAGAACTTAGCAAAGAACCAGTTTTAAATGATATCTTTAGGCACTTTGTTACTAGAAGCCTTTTGCCCCAATACATAATTTATCCCCATTCCTTTAGTTGAATCTATGAAATATGCCAACAATAACGGCGTTTGACAGTTATAAAACAGTATTTGGCGCCAACAATCTGATTCCCAAAGAGCTATTAGACATATCTCAGCATGGTATGCAGTGTGTCCTTAAAATATGTGAAGAAGCTGGAGAAGTAGAGGACAAAAGAAGAAATGGTCAGGCTAAAGAAACTATCAGTGTCTGAAAGTAATGTCCTTAAGAAACAGGAAAAAATCCGGCAAAAACCTTTCAGGACCTAAGAGATTAATCTGGTCCTTCAGCTGATCCATATGCTGTTTACTGAAGCCTCATCAAAAATGGGCTCAATTGAAGAAGCCATTCTTAAGCCAAACTGTAAAATTAGAAAGCAACTGGAATGAAAATCAGTGGCAACCTGTATTTTGGAGTAATAAAACAAAATTTGAACATTTTGGTTCAAATTGTTGTCAATATATATAGAGGAGGTCAGGAGGGAGGTACAACAGTGAGTGTCTACAGAAACCTGTAAAACACGGTGGAGGCTCTGTCATGATTTGGGGCCGATATTTCAGCTAGTGGTATTAGAGATCGTGTCAAAACTGATGGAATTATGAATGCTAAAAAATTTGGTCAAATTGTGATCCACCACGCATTATACTTACTTACACGTACTTGTTGGCAACAGCTTTATTTTTTTACCACGATCCCTTATATAGAGAGAAATGCAGGGTGACTCATGACTATTGGACAGCATTGTATGTGAAGAATATGTGTGATTACCTTAGTTCCATTCCTGTGACATGATGAAAACAGATCTCTCTCTGTGTGTCTTTGCTTAGTGAAAGCTTGTGGCCTGTTTTTTTTATTTTTATTTTTTATTTATTATTGGCTATACCCTGTCCTAAACTGACAATGTTAGAATGCTATCAAGGGGCCATTTGGGCCATGGCCTTGTTAGGGATTGTTAAAAATCTTCTGATGTTACTTGAGAATGAAAACAGACGCGGTTAAATAAATATAAACATATAGGATTACATATGGGTTGACAGAACTATCACCCACAGTGTCATCCATATGCTTTTACTTAATGGGACTAATATGTGCAAATAAAATGAGTGGAGGAAATGTTGCTTCAGAGGTGGCCTTTCTGGGATGTGTGCTATTTTAAAATTGCTTGCTCTGTAGGTGCTGGAGATGTGGCTGTTCCATTGCCGCATGGTGGTGACAGTGGATGTTGATGAAAACCACATGCAACACCATGACTTTATGTGCTTCTATTTCTGTGAATGTGCCTGCGCATGTGTGTTTAAGCTGGTAAGCTCAATGGATTGCAGTATAAGCCCAGTGGGCATGACATTAATGATCTCTGACAGAGAATTGCACTAATTTGATGTGATGACACAACTCTGGACTAATAGTCACTGATATTCTTTTATGTGAGTGTTTTCTGAATGAGGACTTACAGGAAACAGGTCATATGAAGTCATGAGTTGGACAGTTTGAAAGGAAATATTTGCTGCTCTGTGGGTATATTCTGAATGGTTACCAGGCAGGCAGTTCTACTGTGTACAGCACTTTGGAAAGTTGTAAATCTTTGTCATTTGGGAACCACAGGCTCTACACACTGCAGCCTTTTATATGTCGGTGGCATCTGGAACTCACAGTCAGTCACACAGACTGCATGAATGATTTAAGGATGGGTCTTTTTTCATTGGTTCAATCTCAGTGCTATATTGTTTGTATCCCAGCCCATCCTTTTACCTTTGGGAGAAATTTGCATGTACAGTATGATTCCTCATCTATACTTTTTCATTAACCTGCTTACCTGTCTCACACTCTTGCTAAATACTTTGCACTCCCCACAGAATGTAACCCGGTTTATATTCTGTGTTACTCCCAGGCTCCCCAAGGAGGTAGGCAGCAGGCGGGCATGCCCAGTACCAGCCCCAGCTTCCTCTGAGAATGGCTGACATCACCACTCTTCTCCCAGGTGTTTTTTGACACATAACAACAATTTTACACATTAGTATACTTTTTAGATATATCACCAGTAACTAAGGAAGGAAGATAAACATTCTACCTTTAAAAAAGCAGAGAAATTGGAAAGCTAATAATCAGTAGTAACAGAGTAGTAATAATAACAGTAGTGATAATAGTGATGTATCAAAGGTTGATCTAACTGCCCATCTAAACTCATCCACACCTAATCCAATCCCCAACACAATGCTGAACTCAATGCACACTCATCCACATGCTCTTTCATTCACACACCCCAGAGGTGATGGTTCTCATGCACATTCATTCAGATACCAACGAGTCTGTGGAAACATCGATCCGGAATAACGATTGTAAGTGTACACCCTTTTGTTTGTTTCAAAAGCATTCTTCCAGCATTACTAGAGGAGATTTGATATTCCTATGTTTGGAAAGAGATGGGACACTTGTTGTTAGTTATCTAGGGAAAGGTCTATTGTCTTGTCATCGCTAATATCATGCTGTCAGGGCAACGAGTACAGTGATCACATCTTTTGTCATGGCAATAAAAAAAGGTCTCATTTACAGTTTGTTGAGGTTGTTGGTCTGAGTAACATAAGGAAACTGAGCCTGAAAATTCACCCTGGGGGGAAGAAGACATGCTGTATGATATCATAACAAAACCTGGTGTGTTTCTGAGTGTGTACATAACATCAGCATAGTAACCAGGAGAACTGTTTGTGTATGATTTGTGATGCCCGACCATAATCCATGCAGATAGCTGTTTGTAGAGATTATTTCCTTTGTCACCATCTTAAACTACAGTATCTTTTCAGAAGTTATTTGCATAATTTGGTAATCTGACTACTGCATACTATAAATTTTGCTGAGCATGTCAATTCCATAAACACATACCCAAACCTGTAAGTGAGTCCCCCCATTGTGTACTTCTCACAATTTTGTTAGAGGAATTAAAGCTGCAAAAGACTATATGTTGTGTAAAGTTTGCAGTCCTCTAGGCAGTAAAATATCCAATATCTGCATGTGTTTACAGAGATCTTTTAAGTCTCTAATTAAAAGCTATGTTCAAGTATGTCTTTAAGTGAGTGGCTGAAAGGCAAGAAAGCTTATTTACTGTCATGTTGCACGCTGGGGACTTGTTAAGAGTGCTGACAGTGGCTCAAGCTGGTCCAAATAGCATGCCCAAATACTGTAACACAGAAACCCACACGCTTCATGCACTCTCTCACACACACACACAGACCAGAGCCTCATGCTTTAGCGAGAGCTAGAGATCGCTCACAGCTGCCGTGTCTCGGAAGAGCAAAAAGGAAAACATCGACAGGGATGGTTGGGCCACTTACGACATCAAGACCACTCATATATTTGCACACAGCAAGACAGAGCAACAATTACAAACTAAAATCAAGAATCAAACAAATCAAACTTCATTATTGGTGTCTCAGCTCCTGCAAAGTTTACAATCACTCTCTGGGATTCACAAAGTGCTGATTCTCCATTCTATTTGGGCCAGCTTGAACTGAAAACACATTGTCCCCTGGCATTTGGTCTAAATTTTTCCTCTCACATGGTCAGCTGTTTCAGTCTGAACCATGCACATGGTTCCAGTTTCTTTGGGCACAATACAACAGAATACCTTTCATTAAGTGTAGCTGACTGTTACCACATGGAGGTGAGGTAAAAGGGGTGAGTCTAAATAATCAGCTACTCCTCAACCGGGTTCTGCAAAATCTGAAATGTTTCCAGAATAAAGGGCAAAATTTCTTCGAAAGCACTTTTAAGCACTTCAAAAGTAATATCACTAGAAAGTGCAACTGTAAAAAGCAATCCCATATACACAAACGATAGAACAGGAAAAAGCACTGTCACTTATTTTATTTCACACTGTCACCCTCATTGTTAAGGCTTAGTTAGCCCTGTGTTTGCTGATGCTAAGTGTAAATGAAATGCATTTTCTTATAATGTACATATTGAGCTCAAAAGATATAATGATTTCCTTATACATAAGTCCTAATCCTTTTATTAAACATCAGCAATGGGAAACTGCCTGAATTTGTGTACATTATAATGTGGCAAGTCAAAGTTACTCAATGAAATTACTGTGTATGAATTAAAGCTAGAGGTGGAGATCAAGATGGAAAAAAATGGTCAAAAGGACACTGGACTTATTTTAACACAAACCATGATCTTGCTACAAATAATGCCCACAATCCAACAATAATTGATGACATCCTGCAGATAGGGGCATCAGACCGGAAAATGCTTCTACTACAGGAACAAAGAAAAAAAAATACACATCTTAATTGCTCTTGAAACATGTTCCACCTTTTAGCCAACACTATTGTAACATTGTTCTGACCCACTGTCAGTAAATATCTCCAAAGTTATCCTGAAAAAAAAAATAACAACCCCACACCAGCTCAAATTTCCTTTAACTCACTTCCCAACTAATGGATTTGCCTTAAATAGTGGGCTACACCGCATTCTTTTTTCTCAGCAGCTTTTAGTACAAAAACATGCGTGAAACATTTAGTAATGCATTGCTGCATTTACTAAACTTCCTCAGAGGTCCTTTTGTGTACTCGTCTTTAATCTCCATCTGTTTCTCCTCCGTCTCACTCATCAATCCACCACCTCTCATTTGTATTGTTATTTGCTCCATGTTTTCCCCCTGACACTCTCTTCTTTAATTCTTTTATCCTCTATCCATCTTCTATTGCACCACTCACCTCTTTTCATCTCAGCCACACACATCATCTCTCAAACTGAAATCCTCCTGGTGCTGACACAGATGGGCGATCTGCTACGTAGTTCATGCTTGCTGACCCATTAGGCGAACTTCTCCGTGCCACCGGACGCTTCTGTTTGCAAACTGTGACAAAGTATCAGCATGACCCTTTTCTGTAGGTGCAGGGAGCGTGGAAGAACAAGGGATCGTGGGATGTTTAAGTTACCTGTCATACTCCCACTACACATTACATGCATTTTCTGGTGTCTGTAGGCGAGCCTGCGCATGCTCTTTCACACATTCACCAAATAAACAAAGGAAGATGTGAGTGCCTGTCTTTATCCATAGTAAAAGTCAGTCTGTGACAGTGAAGGACAACTTAAGTGATGACTTAGCGCTTGCTAAAGTTGCCCCAAGGCAAATAATTATAATATCCAGTCTGTTTCTGTCTCACGCAGATTTCCTATTAGCTTAATAAGTCATTAATTTTAGTGGAGTGTTATTAAGATAAAGTTAATGAAGGTAAGACTAATTAAGACATGATAAATTGACATGTCGGTTACACCCATTAACACATTGTCTATCGCCTCCGACTTATCTGCATTTACAGCAGAATGCTTCCTAAATTAAAGTGACATCCAGCTCATTTATCTTTGAGATTGACATTTACAGGAAGTTTGTAGCAGGTTTTCTTTGGCTCAGCTCACTACTTTGGCAGATCACCATCTATACTTTCTGTTCTTCCGAAGCTCCACAATACCAGTGGCGAGCTTGCTGCTTGTGACTAGCGGTGACATTAGCGACACGAGCCAAGAGGATGCAGAGATCCCAAAGGAGCACAAATGATGGTAGCCAGACATTGTGCATAACAGCGCCTAAGGAGTGGTACTTTTTTTAGGAAAGGAAATTGACAGACTATTCAATGGTTCTGATGTTCTGAGGTGAGCTTCACTTTGTTTTGAAAACCCTTCCTAAGTGTGCCATTAATTTTCACTCCTTCCTCTTATATTGCCCACTCACAGAGTGCAGACTCAAGGGGAAGGTCATGGTAAACCCGTCTGTGCAGGTGCGAGTGACAGCAGTCAGAAAAGTCGCTTGTGTCTCAGAGAGGTCCACTAACACCAAAGAGATAAAAGGGCAATGAGAACAGAAACCTGGCAAGAAATTCTGTAACATTTGTTCATAACATTATTCATTTGTGGATAATGCCTTGTTTAGCCCAGCTCTACTTCCTCATTTGCCTCTATGTCCTACACACAGCACAGAGGGTGAGCCAAGGATAATTCACTGATGTGTGTTTGGTTAATTGCGCAAGTTAACAATGAAGCTAATGTTGTGTTCTCAATTATGCTTTGTTGCATATTCAGAGCAGTAAAGTTCACTGTGTCCTTTTCCCATTCAATTTGATTATTTAGTAGAGGTAGTATGATTGGCACTGAATTAGCTTGGGATGCATTAAAGGAACTAGACTGCCCAGTTTTATACAGAGTGTTCGTGCACATAAAGATGACTGTATTGTTGCTGGTGAGGGGAAACTTGAAAAAGTGAATCTACAGACCCCCAAAAGAAAAC
>VUQK01020747.1:23280-36180 GCA_015106715.1 Bujurquina vittata
AGACCCCCAAAAGAAAACAAAACCCTCATTAACCACCATTTAAACCCTATTACAACTCTCACAGTAGTCATATTTATTCACACTACCATAACGATAAACACAACTTGTATTTATACAACTTTTGTCTACTGGACAAAGATGCAGAACCATTAAAGATGGCAGTCTGGACATACTATCCCCCTGTGATCATGGGTAGTGAGGCAGACACATTGGATGTAGAGGCCATAGGGGCACAGGCGGAATTAGGATGACTGTGCATGTTGTGATGGCTTGCTGAGTTTCTTTGTTTGTGCTTGTATGCAATCAGCAGTATTACCAGAATGTGTTCGCTCACTGTAACAGTGGTTGCCTTCATCTTTGTTCACCCATGGGCCACTTAAAACTATACATCTATGGGAACCATGATGAGGCAACCAAGCAGAAAAACATGAGGCTTGGAAGAGGATGAGATAAAGGGATTAGAGAAAGGAAGGGTGGATAAATGAGATTTTAGACTTGGAGAGTAGTTGCTGTGTTGTGTTTGATGCCTTGGCAGAGATTGGTGCCCGACTAATGTGGCGTGATACACTGGGTACTGAAAGCAGGGCCAAGGGTTCCTTCCTGGGCATGAGTATCTGGGTTGGAGCATAATTGGACAGCTGGACCCTTTCCTTGCATATTTTCGCAAAAGAGGATGCTGTAAGCTTATCTTATTTTCTCCTCTCTCCTTTTCTCTAATGACTACCGAATTCTTTTATGTACTGTACTCTTCTCCTACTATTGATTTTGCTTCAGCACAGAGAACGCTTGCTATCAGTGCTGTAAGCAAAGATTGAAAGACGGATATGGTTTTTTTCTGTTCTATCTAAGTAACAGCCTTTCTCACTCGACTGTGACAAGCTCAGTAGTTACTGATACTTGAGCAAAGGGGGTCATACAATAATACCCCCATCTCTTCCTGCATTTTGTAGGGGTTCTCGCTAGCTAATGAGGAGCAGAAGCTTTTGGTAGACAGTGAGTGCACTATATTAACTTACAGGAATGCTGCCTTTTTACTTAGAGGTGAAACTAAACACACTACCCATTCATGATGACTTGTTTTTGTCTGCAGGGGAGTCATTTTGTAAAAGGTCTTTTTTTTTTAAACCAGAAATGTGATCTGTTAAAAACGCAGTTTGTGTAGCATCTACGTCAGTTAAATAATAACACAATTGAAAGGCCCTGGTTGTGATGAAGCATCATTAAACTGAATGTAGCAGAAGCTGAAGTAAATTTAGGACAAAGTGTGTGGGCGCAGGTCTTGAACAGAAACATGCAAGATTTGTTTTAGACAAAGATGCATTTTTTTTCTTCAATCATGAGGCATAAATAATGGTAGGGTAATGGTAAGGGACTTGTACCATGACAAATTTAGAGTCATCACCTGGGCTGGCTGGGCAGGATGATAGTCATTCAGCCATAAGCTAAAATGAGGCATAATTTCCTCTTGACTAATTAGTTTGGAAATGGTGCTGTGAGCTTCTGACCTGAGTTACAAAATGCTGGAAGGAGGGTGAAATAGTGGCAGATAAGACAGAAGAAGAAATGTGTAAAAAAAATAAATAATAACCTGACAATGTGGGCTGAAGGAAAAGTATTTTTTGCATCACTGGCTTAGAAGCAATTCATAATAACCTCAGAGATTCTTCTGAGTGTAGGTAATGTTGAGAGTAATAATGAGCCCTTGACTGATGCGCACCAGGCTTGGGATGCTTTTTTTTTTGCACAAAGATAGGGTGATATCTTTGCTGACTGATGTTTTGGCACAGATTATTCTTTTTTTAAAATAAATGTTCTAAGATGACTCTGTCCTCTAACACCAGCTAAACTGAAGGATCAGCATTGTGTTGATCTCTTCTCTTCAGTTTTGTTGGTGTCTATGTTTTGTCCACTCTTCTGTCTCATTCCGTTTGTCACCCTCAGCGATTTAAGGTTGATTGCATTCAGTAAAGGCTGAACGGTCCAAGGTGCAACAAGAAGCACTGAGTTCATGTCAGAGTCAAGATCTTGATTGAAGATATAAATCTCTGTGGACCGACAGAGGTTGATGGATCAACGCCGTTTGACCTCAGCATAACACCAGAAGCTCCATTAAAAAAGATTCTCCAGGGCCTATCAAGGGCCTTGCTCCCTAAGAATCTGTTGACTAGGGCAGCTAATCCAGAAGTGACACTGCAGATGTGCACATTTAGAGGTCAACTGCAAGAGCCAGTTGATCAGAATGCAAAAAGTACTGCATAAACCACCAACACGTAGACAATGCAAGGTTAACATAATCATTTAATGTGCGCGTGCACAATGATTACATTTATTCAAACATTCAATTCATTTAAGTAAATAAGACGCTGTCAGTGGAAAGAATGGTAAACAAACTATCTTTTACTAACAATCAATACATATTTTATTTTATCACCAACTTTACAGAGGAGGTGTCTCAAATGGGTTTGTTCTTGAGATTAATTAATGTCATATTGTTTTTTGAGCAGAATTTGACAGATCTTATTGGTGCAGCGTTTTCATTGGTTACTTTAAAATCCTGTGAATGTTTTGACTTCAGTGTTGACAGATTCTGTCTTCAGGCTGCTGGAGATCCAAACATGGATGTTAGGCTTAACCCAGAGCGACACTTGTTTTTGACCTCCTCCATTTTTCAGCAAAGATTTAGCAGGGCCATAATCCTACTTGTTCAGTACTGGTTCTTAATGAAGTCTGACCTTTAGCTGCTAGGCCTCAGCTTCACCAAACTATGACAATGCTAACTGAGTGCTGACTGAATTTGGCTGTCATGTTACGGCTCAAGTGCATTTTAAAAGTAGCTCACTTCTAACGGTCCCTTTTTTTTTTCCTCATGGAGAAAAAACCACTGGAGAATATTGAGTGTTGATTATTTCTTCTAGACTTTGTGTGAGTTGGCAGAGTTGAGTAAATGTGCTAAGAATAATGTATCAGCAAGTTGGAGGAGAAACAGTAGCTCTTATGTGTTTCACTAACCACTTTGCCTCTGGTACTACCCAGAATGAGTGGAAAAAGAGGTCTGAGTTTGTCAAATGTTGCCTGGAAGAGGTTATTGTTATGTCTACTTGCAGAAGGTATACCATTACATGTCAGGCTATTGTATAGGGCCTTATGGCTTTTTTTCTTTTCCACTCTTTCCCCATTTTTCCCTTTCCACACCATAAGCTAGATAAGGTTCACTATGCTACATATTGGGAGGAGGCAAAATTAAAGTGCATATGGAAGTTCAGTTTCCCATAGTGTCAAGGATGTGAGCAGCGTGATGTCGAAACGGCAGCCCTTCTCAGCCGAGTTAAACGCAGTTAGTGATGAGTATCAGCTTGTCTGTCTCCATCATACAAATGCACACACAAACATTCACTCACATTGTAACTCCTTCTCTCTCTCTCGCTGCCTGCTTCCTTTCTTTATTTGCTAAAGGAAAAGGAATGAGAAACATCAGGCTGCAGTAAAGCTGCAAGCATGCAATCTTTTAAACCTTAAACCTTATACTGTAGGCAATTTATGAGACAAATGTTAGGAACTAATTCTGTAAAACAGCTTAAACAACTGTGCAAACAACTGGAATAATGTTTCATGTCTGTGCTGATACACCGCTTACTGGCCATTTATTGCCCTTAAAACTCCTGTTTTTAAGAATGCGTGCTTGCTTTGTGTATAGCCCATATTTTGCTTTTTGGGTTTTTGCTTTCTTTTATTGTGTTATTAAGCTTTTTGTGCCTGTAAACACTCAGCAAAGTCCATGCCAAAGTTAGTACCTCTTTGCAAAACAGAAATGTTTTCATGCTCATTCAGCATCTTATGAACCGCCGACCCTGTGGATTGCTATTCATGTTGATGTTAATGTTCGCACAACATCATGAATCTACAGTATGAGTATATTGCATGGCTACCATGAGCACTTTATGCACACAGAAATGTGTTAAAATTGTAGCCTAATGTTGAAGAAATTGTAGAAAATGTAAGACAAATTTGAAAGAAGGATAGGATGTGGGTTACTGTTTTGATTTCACGGTTTGTGCTGCTCTGCAACATAAATACAGCCCAGAGCAATTCTCTGTTATGCAATAGAGAGATTGGATCCACAGTGAAATTTAAAGGGTTCTTCTTTTGCTATGTTCTCCTTATGTTTTATGAATTTCCAGGCATTATTTTTTTTTTGGTGATATTTGCCAAGTATATAGTTAATAGAAACTAGTAGATGAGCAAAGCATAGAGTATTCAAGCCACACATGCGTTGTCTAAAATGGATCTGTTGTTCTTGGAAAGGCAGTATTTTTGTGCCAGGATCAGATCTGATCATTATCACAGAGCTACTCCGTAAGAGAAACAGTTTATAGTTTCCAAGCTAAGTTTATTAAAGTATATTTGAAAAAGGAATACTGAATCATAGAGTATGATAATGTTTTTCCTAAGCAATAGCACTAATATTATTCTCCAGTTAATGCATTAATAGATAGCTAAAACAGAAATGGTGCATGACTTAAGCTGCACTGTTATGTCTGCTTTATATCTCCCAACTTTAAAATCTTGACTGGGACACAGTTTGGAGCTGAAGTTGATTCCCCATGATAGCAGATCCCCGTAAAGGAAGAAAAACTATGTCCAAGCGTGCTAAGTACTTTCAAGGAAATTAAACTTGTCTGAAAAATGGTGCTGGACAACTTTACCAAGGACCTTGAAACCACAAGTTGGAAGCACAAGAAATGTTGTAGCGTTAAACACCTCACATGTGAGAAACTATCAGTTGACTGGAGATGATACCCTGAAATGTGTTTACTATGTTGAAACACAAAACCCCCACAAAAAAACATGAGCAAAATAAAAACACAAAAAAACATGAGCAAAATAAACTGAATTTCTACCAGTGTACTAACCCTTGTACTCCAACCACCTGAAAGCAGGGTGAACAAAAAGTAACGCACTGCATTAAAATGACTTTAGGCTTTTTGTAAAGAAGTCATCACCACATGCCACGCTTCTATTCATGCATCACACGCTACTCTCTGTTTGCCCACATTATGCAAGCTAAATCTAACACACAGTGCTTTCGAAATATTGTGATAAATGCCTTGTTTTAGGCACAAATGTGTGTTGAATGACTTCTGCTGCATGTATTAAAGAATGTGACTCCATTTTTTTAGATGGGACCGAAGAGCTGCAACCAGTCCATGTTCGTGTGATTGGTGGGTATGTGCATGCGATTTCGAAAGAGTCTGTGTTTTTGTGTTTCCCTGTGGACATGAGATGCAGGTAGCCTAAAGGCTGAAATATTGATGGATGATGATAAATTCATGTTGCTGTTAACATGCACAAGCAGACAGTGGAAGTTTTGATTTTAGTGTTATCATCATCTGGTAAACTGTTAATGTCCTTTGCTAAATGCTAAATGTTTTAGATGAATTAGAGATTGTATTCTTGACATATGTGGTAAAATTTTTCAATATATAACCCTGTTTTAAATATTGCTTTGCTTACAAATGCTGTTTATTCCCTAAATTATACAGCCTGTCACAATGATCAACTGCAGTTTTATCACAGTGGACCCTCACAGTGGACGAAAAGGGTGGTCACCACATTGTTGAAGACAAAACTGTTTCAGTCACTTATTCACAGCATCAGCTCAGAGTTTTTTGCTTTGTTTTTTTCATCCATATTTCAGTAAGAAAGAGTCAGTCACCAACAGCATGTGGTTTATTCCATCATAAATAGTGCATTGCACACACTGTCTATTTATGCCATGCTCTTGTGAGTCTGCTTCTATGGAAGACTTGGAGAAAAAAATGTTTACACACTTTTTGTGGTGACAGATATGCTCAAGTATAATGTACTCTGCCCAAACTACTACTAGTGTTAGGCATTGGTTTGATTTGTATGTGTTATTCTTGTCTCCAAGATGCCCTTTGGGTACTTTTGGTGAGGACTTGAGCTGATTCCAGTAGCTTCCAGAGCACTGGAATCAGCTTTTTCCTTCATACCGAGACCTACCGGCTCACACAGCTGGCTTCCATCATTGCATGTTTGTGTTTGTATGTTTTATGCCTGCAATAACCGCAGTTTCAATACATCACACATGAAAAAAGGCAGCAACCCAATATCTATGTCAGTGGGGCAAACTGCATCACTGTATTGTCTCATTTCCTTTGGAACATGAGAAGAGAATCTTTAAATTTAAATATACTGTATAAGTATATACATAACTTTCTTATGGTAAAATATTCCACTGAGAGAAATGACATAAAAATGGTATTTGAATGCCTTGCATGCTGCCTATTCAATCTGCTTACTGCTGCCTGTTGTGAAGCAAGTCTTAAATAAAGCAGGTTGCATGCATCCAGGGGTGGAATTTGTAGGCTAGTGTTGTTAAAGGGTAGGTGGGTGGCAAATATGGTTGGTTGCCTTTGACTTGTGTTTTATTTTGCTGAGCCAAATCCTCTCATTTGGGACCATGCACTCACAGGTTTGTGGAGAGTAGGTGGAGGTCAGAAAGGATGAATAGACACAGGGGTGAAGGAAGTGATTGAAAAAGTTTTGTGGGTCTGCTGCTGTGTCTTCCATCCCACTGCACCTATACACCCACCAAAAACCCTTCCCGTCGCTTCATTCCCGTGTCCATTTATTGTTAATGTCTACTCTCATCCACTGGGGGAGACTGGGGGTAATCATGCTTAGAGAGAGGCAGAAGAGGAAAGCATTTTGTAAGTGGAAATATGTGATGTTTGGGGGTATGGTGTGTAGGTGGGAGGTGTGGTGAGAAGGGAAGAGCACTATTTGAAGAGGGTGAAGTGAATTCTGATTCAGGGGGGCTCCAGCTTTCAAAAGGGTTTTGACAGATCTCTTCAACTGCTGTCCCCACTTCACAGCCCTCAACAGCCTCATTTCTAAACATACCAATGCCCCTCCACAAGTTGAAGAAGTCCCCCCTCCCCTGAAATTTGAACATGTAATTTTCAAGTCTTCATTAGCATTTTGGAGCACTAAACTGGATCTGTAACTTAGAGTAATTTAACCAAGAGCTTAAAAACACTGCTGATGAAACATACTGCATGAGGAACTTACTGTTACTGTTTAAAATCTTCAGGTTATCAACATTAAAGAAGTATGGCCCGTGAAAGTTGGAGTAAAATTCCCAAGAGGGCCATTCCCTCCTGTTTCATCCCCAACAACCACTCTTTATGGTCTTAGTTATGGCAGATTGGGTTGCATGATCCTTGGAATATTAAGCTAGTACATCAACACTGCCAATCCGAGTAGAAAAAAATAGAGAATCTGCCTCTTCCAGCTTCTAATCCAGTCTGTTTGCAAAGCACAGACTTTGGCGTGACACTTGTTCCCCATAGACTCTAGTGTTCTCACTGGAGAACAGCTTACATTAGCATAACCGTGAGGCCCATCCCTTCACTACAGGATTAGTTCAGCTCTCCTCCCACTGTCTGATGGCTCTTTATCCAGATGGATACAGCCTGTTAAAGGTCTTAACCACACCATTGCCACCAAAGTCATTATCATTCACCACGAGAAGGAATCAGCTCACTGAGGGCCTGCTGTTTAGACTGAGACTGACATCTCATTTGGGATGGTTTGAAAGAGAAGACAGGGAACTCCCCTTCAGTCTCTGATGGACTGACCAGTAAGTGAAGTGACTATTTCAGATTGCTAATTTGTCCCTGTAATTTTTCTTTTCAAATGTGTGTTTATGTATATTAGGGATTATTTCTGTAGGACATATGTAGCTTTTCATCTAGGCCACCTTTCTCTTTTGGTAGAAATAATGTTGCCAACATTGCACTATGTTTGTAAAACATAGTGTAAAAGCTTGTTACCCACTTGGAAAACTCATCTCATCCTTGGAGTGATGTTTTTGAAAGGTTTTTGTTTTTTCACCCATAACACAGAAAATTTAGCTCAAGATGTGCACATTTATTTGTTGAACCAGAGTTGTGACATCATCAAACAGACTGACCTGATAAGATGTATTTATTTTTTCATACATACAGATTTCCTACACTGTAATGGCATCTTCATCCCCAATTCATCAGATTGAAACTTAGCTGATCATATTACATATTATGGAGGATCCAGTTAAATGGTTTATTTCCACTGTCGCAGCCCGGAAAAACCATGAATATATAATTCATCATTTAAGTGATTTTCTTTCCTGACATATTAAAAATAAGTAAACTTAAAGAGGAGGCTATAAGTATGTATAATTTTATTATACAATTGATTCTCTGGAAAATAGATTATGAAAATGAACGAATGCCTTTTAGTATTTTGTAGGTCTTCAGAGAAAAAAAAGAACAATGCAAGACCAAAACAACGGAGGGTTTGTTTGATTTGAACAAAAGAAAAAAACTAATCATACATTCATAATGAATGAAAACTGCAAACTAATACAATAAGAGACTTTGTGCAAGACAGACTGAAAGTAAAAAAAAACAAAAAAAAACAGCAAAGACTTTATTCAGTGTAAGTTTGGACCTAGATAACGTCCGGATAATGCTGTGTTTCAACAGCATAATGGGTTTATCTGAGACAAATTGTGTGTTCACCTGTAGTGAACTAGTGTTTACTTCTGTAAGGCGTAATACCTGTAATACCTGTCGTATGATTATAATTACAAAGTCTTACCTGCACAAAAATGCAGCAGATAAAAATGAACAAAACATCCAAATAAAATGCCCACAAAGAAGGAGTTTGCACAAAAAAGCTCTGCACTTTAATAATCAGCTGTGTTTTGCTGTTTTCTCGCTGTTCCTAACCTCTTGCCTTGCCATAACCTTTTCTCTCCTTTGCAACTCACAGTTTTCATTTCTCTCTGCTCACTTCACTTTCTCCCGCCTACACTGCGCTCCCCTTATTTCTCAATCTCTCTCCTTCGCTCTCTCTCTTACACACACACACACACACACACACACACACTCCCTCTCTTGCGCGCGCTCTCTCTCACTCTGACTGCGCCGTCTGCCTCAGCTGTTCTCAGTTGCACTGTGTGCCTTGTGCTGTGGGGACAGGGCAGAACTGCGCTGAGTGGGGCTGAACTAGTTCAGAGGAGTCTTAGGTAGAGGGGCAGACAGGAACACAGGGGAAAGGAAAAGAGAAAGCCCCTGAAGATTATGCTTACCCAGCAGACAGGCGTAACAGCTGAAATAATGTGAAACTGTTTTCCTTCCTTTAGCTAAATGTAGCGACTCAGTGATAATGTAGATGGCTGTTTTGACAGGACTACATGCTGGTTGGGTACCAGGACAGAAAACTATGGCCGTCATACCTGCTTGCTGTTTCTAACATTGAGTATGTGCCTACTTTGGTTAAGTTTAGCATTGATTCATCAGTGTGGGAAGCTCACTTGCAGAAACACTGACCCATAACCCCCAACTCTGCTTTGCAGGTTCTGTCTCCCATTGAGCTGGACTCTAATTTTGGCTTTTGACCCCCGGAATAGGAAAGGCTTTTTGATCTGGCAGTGAACGAGACCTGCTGTGAACCAGCCTGGACTGACCAATTTTTTTTCACAACTATTGGAGAACAAAGAGATTTTTTTTTCAACCAGAACATTTTTGGCTAAACCAGATCTGAGACTGTTGGCGCTGGAGTTTGGTATTTCAAAGACTCTCTGGCCCCTATAGCCCCAGGACCATGGGCTTTTTCTGGGGCAGCATTATGCTGCTGTATGGGGTGGCTTTGCTCAATACGGGGGGCAGTGAAGTCCAGCAGACCAAGAACAACGTCCCCCGGCTAAAACTCTCCTATAAAGGTGCGTTTGTCAGTTTTTATTTCCTTCAAATGCTACTACATTAAGTGATTTTGTCTGAGGTAGGGCTAATGGCTTAGAGTCTTACTTCTTTCTCATGCAGGTTCAAATATCTTAACCACATAAGGTGTGCTGGGCAAGTGATTGATAAAAAGCTGTGTCTATAGAAAGTTTCAATAACTGTGAGTCCTTAGATGTCTGTATGGGGCTTTGGTTACGATTATTTCTGAAAATACCCTATATATAAATTAAGCAACAAGTACATAAATTCTTTACAAGGTTGTAAACTTTATGGCTTTTCAGGTTTATGCTCTGGTTTTTGAGAGGGTTATGCATCTTTGTTTTATATGATTTCAGTCTTTTTACAGACCTGTGTTTTTACTGTTTGGAGGTTTTATGTGTAATTAAATTCAATTTACCTGGGAACAGGGAAACTCTGGTGTTGTCATGGAAAGCTTTTGGCACTGTTAAAAATATTTGTGTCATGATTCAGTGATTAGCTGAGACTAACAAATCGGAATGAGTAGGAAAAAAATTATTACACGTGATATATCAAAAGAAGAAAACAGTTTAATAACATTAGGTAAGGTGACTTTACTAGCCAGATAGCAAAAATGCTCAGCTCTAATGTACCCCCGTATAAATGAAGTGGTTATTAAAGAAGTCTGTGTCTGATGCATTCTCTCTTTCTGTCTCTCTGTCCTTGTTTTGATCAACTGCTATTGTCAGTTTTGAAATGAAAAGTAGTGCCAGCAGATATGGACTCCCCTGCAGTTGAATGTTATTTATCCTTCTCTTGCTGTCTTTTTTCCTGAATGTCATTTTTCCACTCAATTCTCTCCTGCACGGTAATTATACTAAGGATGAATGGTGCAGGTCTGTTTCAGCAGATGGCTCACCCACCAAAGAGAAATGTTTCTCACTCAGCACTGGGGGATCCATAATTATACACACAAGTATGCACACACATAAACACAAACGCATGCACACACATGCGCCGATGCTCTCTCACATGCACACATAAATGCATGGCCATCTGTAGATAGCAAATGATACCTGTGAGGGTATCAGTCATTTAAAACCACATGCTGTCAGATTGGTGTAACACACCCATGCAGTGATATCTCTATTTCAAGTTGGACCCTCAGGTATCAGTCTGACAAACTTGTTTTTTTGCAGCCATCTCCACAATCATTATTTCCATTAGTCCTAATTTGGATTTTGCAGCTTTCCTAATTGAGGAATCAGTGCTTTATCTTTACATTGTGTACTTAGCGTGTCCTTAATAATCATTATATAGTGAGAAGATATCATTTTCATGCTTGCACTGTGGTGGAAATACTGTTTATATAAGAGTGTAGAAAAATTTTAACATTATCCACTGCAGTTTCCATTAGGCAAGTGACATGGGATTATTGAATTATGAATAATGTATGCCATCATATAAATTATGCATTTCCCCCGTGTAGGTGAAGTACATTTACTTGTGGAGGAAATCAGATTGTTCACCGTGGTGAATTAAAGAGCAGCGCTCGCCTAGACAGCCTGAGAAGTTGTCCCGTCCTGAGGAGGCAGTGTCAGATCAGGGACACAGTGGAGTGTGAGGTGAAGAAAATCTGACCCCTGCAGGTTTCTAGGAACAAGGGGTGAACCTGTTTATGACCAAATTAAAAGCATCCGTGTATGCAGACTTCAGCACAATGGCACATGTTGGCTTTCCTGCAGATTTCACTAATTTGAACCTTTCACAAAGTGTTATCTTGGAAAGATGTACCTGTACAGCATCTTTCTCCAATCGGCAAGTGGACATGATTAGTTTTTCGTAGTCACACCTACCAGTTTCATGATAAACCACCCCCACCCTAACATGTACACATACACACACACTGGTGAAACTTCCAACAAATCTTTGAAAGTAAGCGTTCTAGGGGCACAAGGGCAATGGAGTCAGGGGAAAGATAACAGTGGTACCCCATGGCTACCTAAACATGAGCTGAGATCCAACTGTATCAACAACTAAGTGACTAGTCAATGATGAGGGAGTAGGAGTAGGGGGCCATGGACCTACGGTACAGAGCAACACCACAAAGCACCATGAATGTTTCACATATGCTATCCTTTGGCATGAATTGATGTAAGATCGATTCACACCCTCCGGGTAAATGGGCCCTTTAGGGATTAAGCATATGGCTCTCAAGTTTATGGGTCACAAGCAGCAGAGCACATGTTGTTTACTGTCCAAGGAAAGAAAAAAAGAAGGTACTTGAGTTTTATAGAATGTGGGTGTTCTGCCAAAAGTACTCTTTTCCCCCGACCTGTCCACCCCTTTCCTTAGCCGAGCCAAGGGCTTGCACAAAAGCACATACACATATCCACAGCCACACGTACAGGCAAATGCATTCAGAGGAGCACAACAAAGTCCTGCTTTTGGACAGCAAGAAAGAGAAGAAGCAAAGAACTGAAAAATGACACTACACTAGAAACCACTTAGTCTCACTAACCACAAGATATCTCTTCAGCAGTTACACATTCATCTGTTTTTCAAATGGTGTTTTTTTCTTGTTTTCACTGTGGTGTGAAATGACTTTTAATCAGAGTTGGAAAATGGAGAGGTTCTCTTAAAGTCCTTTAATCCATAAGCATGTTAAGAATCTTCGGAGAGGAGTTGGGTTTCTTGGGGTGTGCGCAGTATAAACTCTGAATGCCCCTGAATGGCCATGGGAAGATATCACATAGATTCAGCTGAATGTTCTCGCTAATCTGCTCTAACTGGATTTTATGATTTGTTTTGCACTGTTCTTTTTTGTTTGTTTGTTTGTTTGTTTGTTTCTCCAGGAGCTTTCAAAAGAATCTTTGTATCAGTTAACATAATCTTTATTTGAAAGATTCACTTAGAGGATGCCTGCTTACACAATTTCTTGTGTCTATGACTGCTGACTCACAGATGGCCATGGTGAGATAAACAAGTGACCACAGTCTTAAAAAGGACTTTTTCCAATGTTGAAAAAAAACATTTTTTTTTTAAATGGGAGTGGTCAGTTTGCACATTGAGGGCCCAAAGCACCCCCCCCCCCCCCACAATTTTTTTACAAAAAATTAGTAACTTTTTATTT
>VUQK01020747.1:44488-57451 GCA_015106715.1 Bujurquina vittata
AACACGAGGAATACGTCATATGGCTGCGGAGCGATGCATATTACACACACACGATACCAGTAGGCAACACACACACACACACACACACACACACACACACACACACACACACACACACACACACACTACTGAGTGGCGAGTACAGTATCTAATGAAAATAAAATCAGTCATAGATGACAGTGCTTAGTCTTCTTTTAATATTATTTCCAGAATTATTACTCAGCATACTGGTAAGGTTTATGGGTCATTCTCCAGGGAATTACAGCAGATTACTTTAAGCTTTGCTCTGTTTTTGTCTCGGGTCTTTTTATGTAAGCATTGGATTTTTCTGTCTGACACTCTGTTCTGAGAGAGGCCTCATCTGGTTTAGTTTCACCACTTTTTTACAGATTCACCTGCCTGGGTGCAGTTGGAGTAGGCTTTATTACTCATCTTGCATCATCTGGTTTTTGTCTTTGCCACATCAGAGAGAATGCTCAAATTTTGTGAAGCTGCTGCAGCCGTTCAACCAGACCCATCTCTATGTGTGTGGGACAGGAGCCTTCCACCCTGTGTGCTCTTACCTGGAGGTGGGCAAGAAACTAGAGGTACCAGCACATGCTACACTTTCATTGACGTTTCCACTTGCCTTCAAACATAATCACATAATTACTCGGGATATGGAAGCTATTCAGAGTGTCATATTAATTATAAGTATTTAAAGTTCTCAGTGACCGTGAGGGTTAGTGAATTGTCTTTCTAATAGATGAATTAATAAGTACATAAAAAGCAGTTTTCATTTAGCGAAATGAGATGGAAATGCATGGTTTCATAGTCTGCCAAATTTCCAATGCATCACTCTAATGTGTACTCTCTTTTCCTCCAAATGTCACTGAGTCAGATTGATGTGAATTTCCAATTCATCAGACAGCTTTTTACAGACAATTAGATGCAGAAAATATCTCCAACAAAATCCATCGACGTGTGGAAATCATAACCAAAACATGAAACTCATCTGTAGGATGTCCTTTGGTGTCAGAGAGTTAGAGAGAAATGGAAATGTATTGGTTTAATTCTCGCTTCGGTCTGTTGAAATTTCAAAATGCTTCAATGTTTTAAACTGCACCTATCCTACATACTGACTAACACTTATGTCATATATTGTTTCTACAGTTTATCACATAAGTATTTGTTCAAAAACAACTTTTGTATGATGTTGCAGCATTTCCAACATGGTCTGAGCTAAAAAGAAATGCAGATACCATCTTGCGGTCTCTCTAACAATGCTCATTTTTATAAACTGGTCTGGATTGTGAAATGATGACAACAAAATGAGTTTCCCAGACAAACTTTCACTTATACTGAAATTATTGTGTCATTTTTCATGCCAAAACATTTTTCAAAACGTGATATTGGATGATACACTAGGGCTTCTGTGCTTGTGTCTCCCACTATGTTCAGGACAGCGTTTTCAGACTTGAGCCCCACGTAGAAAATGGTCGTGGGAAGAGTCCCTATGATCCCAAGTTGCTCACTGCATCCATGCTAATTGGTGAGTTTAAGACCGGATACATTGTGCTGTCTGTCTATGTGCTAGAGTGAGGTCATATAAAAGCATGAAACTTAAGATACACCCGCTACTTTGCTCTGTCGTTGCAGCAGATATATAAAGTTAAAAAGTAAATAACAGAACACGGATCTCTTGTCATTCATTATGAGTGGACCTGCTTTGTATTTAAACACCGGGAACCCCTCATTGGCGGGATTGTAAACTTCATTTCAATCTGACTATGCATCGTTTAAGTGGTGGGTGTGGGGTCAATGACACTGAGTTTTTTTGTTTTTTTACGCTGAATCACATTTTCATTTTGTTTTTTGGCAAATAAACTACGTGAGCATTCCTTTTCTTTCTGACCCCAATTATTGCTAGTCACATGGTGTTATATCTCAGTGTTTAACCTAGCAGATGGCCATTTTCCAGTCCGTCACCCCTAATCTCTGCTGTCTTTTCTCTTTCCTTTCTCACCAGCATTATTATGTACTCCTCTATTCTCACACCTCTGTCCTGTGCCTCCTCATCTGACCTATTCATTCATCCTTCTCTCTTCTCCCTCCTCCGCCCTGCCTACCGTGTTAATGTCAATTTCACAGTCCTGATGTTCATCACATCTGTCACTGTCTGTTTTCTCTAAGGACTTCCAAGTTTATCTGCACTGCTAAGTCCCTGAACAATCCTTCAGACTGTCACACCTGCATAACTGAGGGAAAAAACACTGAAGACTGTTTTCTCATCTGGCGTTGCTATGCTAACACAATTTACTCCTCTTGCTCTCAGATGGAGAGCTGTATGCGGGGACATCAGCTGACTTCATGGGGCGAGACTTTGCCATCTTTCGTACTCTCGGAAAGCATCACCCAATCAGAACGGAGCAGCATGACTCCCGGTGGTTAAATGGTGAGCGAGATAAGGGAACTCTATTATGATTATACAGTACTTTTTTTGTCTTTAATTTTGCAAGCTGAGTTTCAGCGCTCAATTTGTGTTCTTGTTTGAGCTCAGCTTCTAATCGATTTGATCAGAGGTTGTCACTGAGCTCCTCATAGACATTTCTGTGGTGACCAGGAATATGACGTCTGATGCCCAATGCGGCTGACTTACGTCATACTTCAAGGATCTTGAGAAATTTTCAAATGCAGGTCTCACCAGTTTTTTCTCACCACGGTATATTATTCAATTTCATTATACATCTGCTTCAGCTAAGGAGTTGCACTTCTCTGCGTACGTCTTAAAATATTGCAGTCCAGACAGAGTACAAGAAGCACATTATTCATTTAGTTGGCCTGTCTCAAGTGGAGTTGTGAAATTCAAATTAAAGTTATGTTATTACCTTTCAGGCTCTACACAGTGAAGTCCCTGAATACATGTCTGGATTGCAGTTGTTTTGTACCATCTTCAAGCTCTTACACAGGATCTAGTACTTTGTTTAAAACAAGTGGATCCAAAGCAAAGCGAGATTTGGTTGTTTTTCCAGAGTGGTAAATAGAAAACTTTAATTTACTTCCATTAACTTTCCCTCTGTGTGTATTTGTTGCTTGCAGATCCTAGGTTTTTAGGCATTCATCTTATTCCAGAGAGTGATAACCCAGAAGATGACAAAATCTACCTGTTCTTCAGAGAAAATGCTATAGACGGAGAGCATACCGGAAAGGCCACACATGCTCGTATTGGACAGCTCTGCAAAGTACGCATGCACACACACACGCATACAGAGGACGCACAGGATAGCCTTTATAAAGGAAAATCCCAGCATACACAATAGGAGAGAGAGAGACAAAGGCGCACACACTTTCACACCAACATTATGTGAAATAGCTCCTGTATCTGGAACAAACACTTGACGGGTGTCTGAGTGGTTTTCATAATGGTAGCTTTCAGGAGCTGTTATCTGTGATTATTTTTAGCCTGGAGAAGAGCGGGCTTTGTTGTGTGTGGTACAACTGCCCCGGAAGACAGAAACCTGAGAGAAATGTCAAATGTCGCCAGAACCTGAGAGGCAAACACACCATCAATGGCAGCACTGTTATCCTAATGCCAGGCTTTGGCACTTATTGGGCCTTTAGCTCCAGGGGATGGTTATGCTAAAGCACTGGCCTTGTATCAGATTTCACAGCCTAAATCTACTTCGCATTCATTTAGCAGGAATTCAGTGAGCTTACTGCAGATCAGTGAGTGATGTCTGCCTCAAACCCCTGTTTAGCTGCATATCATGCCTCCTTCATAACTGCCTGATTATCTAGAATGTCAAGAATCTGCCATCCTCAACACAAGACAAGCCATCCATTATGTAAAATGTGGTATTAGCTCAACCATATGCATGTCTTGGATACATTCTAATTTACTGCCATAAATCAACACAAAGTGAAATACATTTTTATGAGCCAGCGCTTTGTGCATCTGTGTTTTTGTGCTATGTTCGTGAAAACAAACAGTACCCTGTGAGGCACAGAGACACATCTTATTAGGAAGTGTGCTGGAACAAGCAGTTCAATCTGTGCAGTCCTCTTTCTGCACAGCATCGGGAAATACATTATTCACAAAAAGAGCCAAACATTTGATTGGTTGACTTGTTTAATATATTAGAGAAAATATACAAAATATAAAAGTATTTACAAGGTTATTTTTGTAGTTTTCTGTGCCTTACATTAATAAGAACTGATGATTTTGAACGACTGTTAAAGACAGATCATTTTTTCAGTAATCAGTCAGAGAATCAACAAATGCAATAATTTACCATGGTTTGTCCTGCAAACAATTAAAAGGTAATTTCATAGTCACGTTTTCAAGTTTATCACAAGTGTTGGCCTTTAATATGAATGATGTTCTTTTAAAAGGTGTAAAAATGTGAAAATGAAAGTGTTACTGAGGGTAGACAGTCTCTATGCTTACTCAATTCGACTAGAGCGTAATGAGCTTTATATGCTCAGTACAAAATCAGGCACTGCAAGCCCTGCATTAATTTGCTTCTAATGTATTTAAGGCTACAAATACATCATACAAAGGCTGCAAATAGAATTTTCCTTTTTTTGGCATGCTCAACAGAATGACCTGGGAGGTCACAGAAGTCTGGTAAATAAGTGGACAACCTTCTTGAAAGCTCGGCTTATTTGCTCTGTGCCTGGAAGTAATGGCATAGACACACATTTTGATGAATTACGTAAGTGATTTCTTTCAAACCTGCACACATGATTTCCTTAATATAATGACATTAATAATGTTTTTTCTTTTGCACAATGTCTTAATACATCTTGTCTTCTCATTTGGCTTTCAGAGGATGTTTTTCTCATGAGCACAAAGGATCCCAAGAGCCCAATCATATATGCAGTATTCACTACTTCCAGGTACTGTGGCTCCCTTTGAAGTATTGTGGTAGCTCATGTCCATTTAATAAATGATTTATGACTTCAAAAATTCATATGCCATGTGTTTTTTCTGTGTCATTCTTTCTCCTATTAGCAACATCTTCAAAGGTTCAGCTGTGTGCATGTACAGCATGACAGACATTAGGAGAGTGTTCCTGGGTCCATATGCTCACAGAGATGGGCCCAGCTATCAGTGGGTGCCCTTCCAGGGACGTGTTCCCTACCCACGGCCTGGCACAGTGAGTATAATATCCTTTTTAGAGGAGGATGCACTAAAAGTTTAATCTGTGTGTCATGCTCTGAGCTTAGGAATTCTTGCTTCTGCAAAACCAAGAATGTAACTGACGCAGTTACCTTTATTTTCCCCCCACAGTGCCCGAGCAAGACATTTGGTGGATTTGATACAACCAAGGACCTCCCCGATGACGTTGTACAATTTGCCAGAAGCCATCCAGCCATGTTCAATCCTGTCTACCCCATTAATAATCGACCGATCATAGTCAAAACAGATGTCGACTACCAGTTCACCCAAATAGTGGTAGACAAAGTTGAGGCAGAAGATGGCCAGTATGATGTTATGTTCATAGGCACAGGTAAAACAAATAAAAAAATAAATATATATATATATCCAAACTGTATATAATTTACAGCAAATGACTAGCATAGTAAATGATCGATTAGAAGTATGAAGCAGTATTAATTAAATTTTGTATTTTCATTGTTTCCTAGATGTGGGAACAATTCTGAAAGTGGTATCCATCCCCAGAGGTTCCTGGCATGACTTAGAAGAAGTCCTTTTAGAGGAAATGACTGTTTTCAGAGTAGGTTATTTTCCCATCACCTACATGATCTAAATTTGGGGACTGTAAAATCAGAAAGACTTGTTGTTTTTGTTTTTAATTATTTGTTCTATTATTTTTTTTCAGGAGCCAGCAGCCATTACAGCCATGGAACTGTCAACAAAACAGGTACGGATTAAAGTACTGCTCATGATTGAACTTTAACAGCTGCAGCATCATATTGTAGACGAGTGTGGCAAACAAGTGTCTGCTGTTTATGTAAGTGTGTCTGAAAAACCTGCCTGAGAAAGCGTTCCCTTATAGGTGACACATCTTGCTTAAGGCCAAAAAGTACAAAGACGTGTTTGTCTGCAGTATTTGAAACCCAGCGTGTTACCACAGAAAAATCTCGATTGTTGTTTTTTTTTTTTTTTCACAACAGTTAGGTTGCCAACTAAAATTGCAGGGAGAGACAAAATGAGCCGGATAATTGACATCTGTAGTAAAACAGTATTTTTCTGACTTTATCTTTTCTGACATCATCTGAGCCAAAGATAGTTAATGAAAGCGCACTGCCCACCCAGACTTAATAGCAAAAACAAAGTTCCTAACACATTAAAAAAACAAAACAAAAAACAATAAATAAATATTTTTCTGCTCACAGCAACAACTCTACCTGGGTTCAGACTCTGGTGTGTCGCAGATGCCTCTGCATCGCTGTGAGGTTTATGGGAAGGCCTGTGCTGAATGTTGCTTGGCAAGAGACCCTTATTGTGCATGGGATGGCACAGAATGCTCCAGATACTTTCCCATGGCTAAGAGGTACTGAATACGCATTTCACACTCATACGGAACATGTTGCCACTGTGTTGAAGCTGCTTAAACTCAGATCTGTAAAACACTGAGCAAGTTTAAAAGGTTGCCTACAATGGACTCGATCTTATATACTACTTTTCCACTGCACTTAAAGTTCTTTTTACTACAAGCCTCATTCACCCAATCACACACAAGAACTTTGGCTAACATTCACACACGCACTCACATGCAGGAATGCATCAAGGGCAACTCGGGGTTCAGTTTCTTCCCCAAAGATTCTTAGACATGCAAACTGGAGTCGCCGGGGAACCGATCCATCGTCCTTCTGATTGGTAGATGACCCGCGCTACCTCCCCAATCGAAATGATGCATCCAACTAGTAAAACATCTAGTTAGGCCTTATGATTGCATACGCAATATTTTATATATGGCCATGCAGTGCACACACATGCACATATGCATAAATACAATATATAATGCAAAAGAACAAAATATTTAATTAGTGCAGCCTACTTTTTTTAAACATAAGTGTAGTCCCCTTAGGTTGTACTATGTATACTTCATTGAGGTAAAGCCTGATTATATAAACAGACTGAGGACACATGCAGTGAGGCCACAATTCAGCGCTGGAGCTGGGGTGCACTTTTAGTGCAGGCTTTGCATGTTTGCCAAAACCCCCTGAAGGTATAGGATCCTGTTTCTACCAGAAAGCTCGAAATATAAACTGCCTCATGTGTTAACTGCAAATGAGAGCCAGTGTCAGTGATGTCTGGAGGCTGCCTGGGTGAACCAGGGGTGAGGTAAGTTTGGTAGTTTGGTTATGCTGTAGTAGTGGACTGATTGATGTGTGCTTGTGTGGTTGTGCTTTTTGTGCAGCCTCCCACTCATAGCTTCGTGAGGCTTATTGATTTAAATGCTAGCTGCACTATATCCTGTTCTCAGTGCTAGTTAGACTCTCCAGAGTCCTACGTTTGTTCCAAGCTAGACATAGCAAACTCTCACCTCCAACTACCGATGCAGAAACTTTGAGCTAGAACATAAGGAAACAAAGGTGGAGAATTTACCAGTCTGCTTTGGTTTCTCCACAATTGCCTCAGTTATTGTTGGTTGAAATATCCTCATGGTAATTTTGACAGTAAACACAAAACTCCATCTCTTTTCAATGTGAAACCCACAGAGATGTCAGGCTAGAATGATTTATTAATTTGAATTCCTATGTCATACACACCCTATAATTAAAGCATTTCTACTAAGCTTTGAGCTGAATGATGCTTATTTGTTTGTGTTGGCCACCAGTACTGCTGCACATACACATCTTATTCAAATTCACACATAAAAATACACTTTCCCAGAACACCTATTTTCTTCTTTAGCGAGTACACATACGCCTGTGCATGCACACACACATATCCTAAATGATTGCCTCTCTTAACTTGGAAAAATATTTATATTTGTGTTTCTGCAGGAGAACAAGGAGACAAGATATCAGGAATGGGGACCCACTCACACAGTGCTCAGATCTGCAACAACATGGTACAATATGATTCTGAAGTCTCAGAATTATATGCAAAAATAAATAGCAGTTTTAAATGGCGCAGATGCTTGTCTGACACGATCAAAAGGGTAGAGAAGGTAGTTGAGCTGAATGTGTGTGGTGTTGTATCCATGTGTTTTATGTGTTTTCTGGTGGTTTAAAGATTAGGGCAAGTCGATGTGAAGCTTGTAATTAACGTGGTAAAGATTGCTCCGAGTCTCCTCTCTCTTGCCAAGCCCGTCGGTCTGATTCACTGTAAGTGGCCATAGTCCAAAAGCAGGACTGGTCTAATATACTTACTGACTGTCTTAATTATACATCTCTGTAATTTAACTGAAATAGACAAAAGAAGAACATGTTAAACGCTGCCAATTTGAGAAGGAAAACTTCAGACCCAAAAAAAAAACGATTCAAGAGTTCAACCAAACACTACAAAAAAACTCTACAAAGCATCGTTCAGTATATACTTAACCAGTGATTGCCACTGTGGTAGCTGCTGCCTCTTCATACGCTCATCATGATTGAGTGTGTTGAGAAAAGAGCCAAAACTCTGTGACAGACAGTGACTGAATATCCTTTTCTTTCTTTCTTTTTGTTGCTGTTTCTGATTCATTGCCTGTAAACAAATCATATAACCATAACATACAATACCTAAAGAAAAAACACTTTTTTCCCCAGATGAATTAAGTGGACAGACCACCCTCCTCGATAAAACTGTGTATGGCGTGGAGAACAGCAGCACTTTCCTGGAGTGCAGTCCAAAGTCCCAGAGAGCAACAACATACTGGCAGTATCAACCGACCACTGATGACCACAAACAAGAGGTTGGCACCGCCTGGGCACATTCATAATGTATTTTTATTTCAGATAAAAAAAAAGATTCAGACTCTTTGTACATCTAGCGCTATATACTGTACAGAGAATGAAAGAAGACATTGCATTAGGTGACACAGGTAACACAGACTGTGTAAGGCTCTATCATTTACAGCATTTTCATTCCCAACAAACCATTCAGTGTCCTCTCATGCCCGACTGGCATTCTGAAAAAGACAAGTCCAATCCTGACAGAACTGACCCTTGCCTGTAAAGGGATAAGGGGACCCCAAAAAGTGCCCCAAAAATATTCCTCACATCATAACAGATATTCCCCTCACTGTAGTGGTCAAGTCTTCAGCTACACGGTATGCCTGCTGTATGCCACACATTTACTCCCTCTCTTATTAAAAATATAGTATAGGACCCGTCACTTTTCATCATGGTTGACTTCTGAAATGTATATCCCAAGTACATTTTCCCCACAAACCTACTATACTCTATACTACTATACACATTATTGCTGACCCAGTCTATGATGACATTCTGAGGAAAATTTGCACTTCAGCAAGCATATTTTGCCTGTACCTGTATTTGTTGTGTTTCTCAATTCTTTTATTCAGGTTTTCCTTGAAAATGTCACCTATCTGTAATTTTATAATATCAAATACCAGCTCAAGTGATATTGATTTAATAGAACTGTATAGTGCATACTGTAGCTGATTACATTTTTTGGACAGTATGATTTCATAACAGATTTCATGTGCTGAATGTATTTTTTGTCTTTATCTCTTTGTCCTTCATTGTTCCTATATCACTGCTAAATCTTTCACTCTTTAGGTTAAATCAGAGGAGCGCTTTATCCACACCGAGCAGGGCCTCCTGATTCGCACACTTAACAAGAAGGATTCAGGCATTTATCTGTGCCAGGCAGTGGAACATGGTTTCATGCAGACAGTTCTAAAAGTTACCTTAGAGGTCATTGACACAGAGCGGCTGGAAGATCTTCTACATCGTGATGAAGAGGCAGCCAGTCTCCCTGCCCATGACTTTTCCTCTTCTAGAGAAACTCCCAATCAAAAGCTCTGGTACAGGGACTTCCTCTCTTTGGTCAATCACCCGACTCTAAATAGTGTGGACGAGTTCTGTGAGCAGGTTTGGAAAAGGGAGAGGAAGCACAAGAGGCAAAAAACTCACCTGGTCCAGAAAGTACAGCTACATCAGCAACAGCAGCAGAAGACTGCGATGAACCCTCGCAACCACATGCATGCCCAAGGCCTGGCAGCCAAGTGGAAACACCTGCAAGACAGGCAAAAGGGTCGCAACCGCAGGACACATGAACTGGAGAGGGCTCCCCGCAGTGTGTGACTTACAAACCTTGACTTTTAGCACTGAGACTTTAAACCACACCCAGTTCTCATTCAGTAGAATCATCCAGTTTTTGTCCTTCATTCTGAGATACACATTTCTTCCACAAAGACTGGAACAAGAAAAGTTGAAACTCAAAAAGTAGATACCACCCTGAGCTGCCAGCTGGAGTGTTCTGTGCGTGGGAAGCCATGTTTACAGTTCACCAGTATGGAGAACTGCAGGATTCAGGATGTTGTATCACGCGACACCATTGGAGCATGTTATCTCAGTTGGCTCATGTGGCCTGAATGCTGCAGAGTGACAGCTCTTAAAGACATGGACGTGGCCATGGGAGTTAAGTGGTACAGTACGGAGATTAGGTGTCTTTGTCAGTGTGCCAACAAACACCTGATAATTTCTGCCACAGAAATATGAAACAAAAGTAGGCAAGATCATATGAAAAAAGTCTTAAAAAATGGACTTGTAGTGGAGTTACAGCAACAAAAACACGAGTCTCATCGAGAGGACAGTGTCGAATATTTGGCGATTTTGGGTATTTTAAATGGATAAATAAGTCAACATGAGAAAGAAAACTGCCCAATCACTGCAAGAAACCAGGAGGAACATTTACCATTCATTAAAAAAAATTACTTATGTAACTAAAATGTGTAAATACTGTATTCTGTAACATCTGCTCATCTGAAAGGGAATGGCTTGCTGTTTTAAAGTTGCTTAACGTTGTTTTCCCTCATAGAAATTTAATTAAAAACTATCTGTCAGAAGCAGCTGTAAACAAGGCGGTTTTGTATTTGTCTGTGTCTTACCCCTAGATAAGCTTCCAAAACAAAGACTGTCTTTTTTGTTCGTTTGTTTTCTGTTTTTGTTATCAGATTCTTTTTAGCCTCAGCAATTAAAGTTTAGTGTCACTTCACAGTGTATGAAGCTGCCAACTCCATCATTTCAGAGTGCCAAACCTCATTCTGAGTTCTTCCATATTTATTTAATTATACCTTGTATACACTTTGTTTCCTTTACTTGTGTATTTATTGATAAACAATTCTGTACATTATGCATCTTTTTAATGTGCGGGAGGTTTTTGTTGGAATTTAATATTTGGTTTGATTACATTGATTTACAGGACCAATCTAATCAAATAACTGTATTGTCACAAATACTACTACGCAAATACTACTAGGACTGGAAGTTCAGTATCATTAGTTTTGTTCATTATCAAATGCATCACATACCAAATGCACTCAGCAATAAGCCAGTATCTGTACTACATTTTTCTTTAACATTTTATGCCTTATATCCATATTTTTCACAGAGCAGTGTAACAGTTTCACTTTTTTTTTTAAATATAATGTTAAACAATATCCACACAAACACAAACCTGGAATGTAGCTGTGAACATCATGTAAATATTATCTATATTTGACAAATATGACACTATGTGCTTAGTGCATGTCAATGCTATTGTAGTGTTGCTGTTTTGCTATGGCGATGATATACTAGTCTGATGTTGTCCAGTTAAACTGTTTGCTCATCTAGCGCACAATAGTAACTATTTCAAAGCTGTACATACTATTTCTGTTAGGACTCTAAATTGTATACTTGATATAAACAGGAACTAAACATAATCTCTTTGGAGGACAATGCCCAAAGACCAGTGAACAACAATAAAAAATAACCAGTTCAACTCTGCAGCACATTAGTATGCCAGATAACACTGTGTATTTGTGAGCATCATCTGCTTTTGGAAGGCAAGACAGAGGAAGATGAGAAACAGCTGGAGCCAACCTCAAGAGATTTGAGGCTGACAAGCGACGTTAAGCACCAGTTGTGAATGTGAATATATGATAAGATCATCATTATAAAGAGAAAATGTGGGGGACCTGTAGTGCACATGCAGTGGCTCTGAGGAAATGAAGTGCTGCTCTTGCTGCTTTTTGGCACAATGATGATGATGATGGTGGTGATGTATTCTACTGATCTAATAAATGTCTCTTCATAAAGTGCTAGCTTCATTAAATCTGTTTTAATATACTATGCCCTGCTGCTTTCACGATATATAGTGAACTCATGTAGTGTAGATGATCAGATTAGATACTGAAATACCTTTCTGGTGCATCTGCATATTAATGAGGAAAACTTTTATTCACTTGTGTAACGTATCCTTAATATTGGGATTCATTTAATGCTGTACTTGTCTTTCTCTGTGCAGACAAGAACTGTATCTGACATATAAAATGGACTCATTAATGATTCATAGCTGAAGTAATTAACATAAGAGATCAATCAATGTGGTTTGAAAAGACAGCACAAGTGCCTCTTATGGAGTGTATTGAAAAAGTGAAGCTGTGTACTCTTGTGTGCCTCTGGCAGTAGAGGAATTGCTGTAAGATGATATTAAAACCTTGATGGGTGATGTGTTGTGAATAAAACATTAGATCCCTACAGTCTCTAACTGAAGCCTAGCTATTGTACTTGCATGCTGACGTTGGTGGCTGAGTTGGTGGCTAAACATCAGAACTTGTACTTTTAACGTGTGGAACTCAAGAAAACATTAAAAAAAACAAACAAAAAAAAATAAGGATAAGAAATAACGAAAAACAACAATCAATTGTCAAGGGTGTGACAGTGCAGCCTGTAACAAAATATCACCTGTGGTGTTCTACTGCCATCTGGTGGCTATAATACTAAAACACATTCTTTAATAATTCTTTTTGTAAAGCATGTGATCATAAAGTTGGTCATATATGTGGTCATATA
>VUQK01020747.1:59982-85200 GCA_015106715.1 Bujurquina vittata
AAAAAGGGAGTTTATACTGATGCCAGGGTAAAAAAAAAAAAAAAAGTCTACCAGGGCTTCAAGAGGAATGCTGTTCAGAAAAACTAGAAACCACACTGAAAAAACATAAACAACAGCATGAAAGCTGCTGATGAGATAGGATCAGACAATGGATGAGTGAGGCCCATAGCTTGACCTCAGCTGACCCTGAGATGGTTTGAGGGTGCGCCCAAGAGCAAGAGGTTAACTTATCCCGAGAAATATGTCTAGGTACCCTGCCATGTGTTTGACTATTGCCTGACTGCTCCCTTGCACACTTCTAATCTGTAACTGATTGAAGTCTGCCTAAGCTTGCCTTAACTCAAACTCCTGCAAAACATTACCTACAGGTGGGGCGATGGGTTCAGCTGTGTGTCATTCTAGCAAGAACCTAAGAATAAGAATAACTGTCTCCTCACTTCAAAGTAACTAAATCTGAAGAAAATATATCAGAAACATATTAAATCTGATTCTCTGTTCTGAGTTACACTATCCAGCCTGGATCACAGACAGTCACGCAAGCCTGCCAGTGATGAAATTTTACTCCTTTATCAATGGACAAACATTTGGTTTCAGGCGTTTTCTGCAAAATTCACTTGTAGTTTCATCAAGTTATGCAGTCACCAGTAAAACATTTTTTACAGGATAAGTTTTCCATCATTGTACAAACCCTTATTTTTGATCTTGTGCTGTGAAAAAAACAAACAATCACAGTGTGTTAACTGAATGAAGTATTTTATCTTGTTACTGCAGTCAAGTCATGAGAAGAACAAAAGTACACTCGAAAAGAAAAGAAAGTTATTTATCGACTGTGACAGAATCTGATGGGAAAAATTGTCATAATTGTGTCATTTCACAGAAGCTTCAAACACAGGTGTGAACTTTGTGGTGTTTTCTTTTCTCAACTTAACCATTAGCTAAACGTCTCGTGTGGTTAGCATGTGAAAATAACACTTCTGTTTTGTTCTGTTTCCACACTATCCGATTAGTGGTTGAGGAGCCACCGTATAGTTCATACCGGTTGTGTGAGAGGCTGCTGATGAGTGTACACTGGTGGTTCAAAATATGTGACCCAAAACTAGCGTGTTTTCTTCCAGGAAAAGTGTTTGCCAGTTGACACAAAGTGATGAAAATAATGACTTTGAAAAGCCCGGTGTTTACCTCCTGTCCTCCTCTAAGGGCAAAAGCGGATCTTGTGGAATTGCAAGTCCAGTAATTATGGACACATGAAGGGACAAACAAAGCTGGTGGTGAGACAGCCGTGCAGACTCAAAACTTACTGGCAGTACTGACACGGTGGCGTCAGCCTGAAACTTATTAATGGATTTATAGTGTGAGGGAGTTTATTTTTTATTTGTAAGAATTCATTGCTGTAAAACTTTATTAGTCTCCTAAAACTGTGTTTTCGTTTTGGGTTGGAGACAGGCGTAAGTTAAAGTTAAAACAGTGGTCTTTTAGTAAAACTGATTTTGGAAAAGATGTCTAATGCCACTCTAATATTCGCTCACAACAAAATCCCTGAATATAAACTTGTAGTATGCTTAGGTTTTTGCACACTTAAAAAAAATAAGATGAGATGTGTCTAGTGAGTTGTATCAAGAGATTTTGTCACATTTGGACAGACCTGATGTAGCATTTCCTAGTTTTAAGTCGTTGTGGTAAGGTCGTAGTTGGTGGTAACGTTGGAATTTCTCCATCAGTCTTCTCATCTAGCTGGATAAGAAAGCCAAAACGCTCATTTCCCAAAATGTCAGAGTGCCGCTTTAATGTTATTGCTATCTTTGTTTTTCCAATTGCCTGTCATATTCCTGTCTGTAGGTGAGTGTGTAAATGCCAACACAGTAGATTAGCCTACACAGTACATCGCTGGAATTTGTCTCACAGTGATGTAAGCGACTGCTATTCATTATCAGTTATCAGTTAGGTGACATCAATAGATGGATTAACAGGAGGTTTAGACACAAATTACTGACAATGTCATTTAGAGCAGTCAGAGTGATGTAGGGCAGGTTAACAGGTTAACAGGTTAACTGATAGTTTTCCCAGAGTGAACAACACATCTGGAAAACAGCACTAGTCCTCCAGCTCACACTTTTAATCATTCATGACAGTAACTAATTTAATTGGGTACATAGATCACCTAGTTCCCTCTGATAAGCAATGCCTGACTTTAGACAAGGATGAGGTGTTGATTTGAAAAGTAGCTGGTATTTTAGGTGGCAAAAATATAGGAAACAGGCAAGCTAGTTATTTGCTAGAGGAAACAGACCAGCCTGAAGATCCACCCACAGTGACTCAGACTGTCAATACATGATGTGGATGCAGCATTTGGTCTCAATTAATTTGTTTTCAGTTTTCGTCTCTGTGTATCAAGCAGCACCGGTTGCACAATTAAAGGAGGAGTTTAACCATAAGAGTTGTCTTTTATTGGTTATTGACAAATGCTCCATATGGTTTTCAAGAACTCTTACTGCGTCTCAGCATTTTCAAAGCACAGAAAGTGCTTCTGCTTCATAGCAGCACATGGTGGTCTTTACCCTGGAGCAGCCCTGAAAACACTGATTCAATTAAGGTGTCGCTATTCATATTTCATAAACACTGAGGTTCAAGGATAGATGTACACACTCGTGTACACACCATGGAGCAACAATTTTATGCTGAGAGGTTTTCTTTGAGCAAAAAAACATTGTGCGTTTTGATGCAGTACACAACGCTGCTCTGCTGCTTTTCCATGTATCCCCCTCTGTTTTAGTTTTGGTGCTGAAGGAAATGTGTCCAACATTTCTGTATGTGCTTAAATCACCCACCAGTGAGGTAGAAAAAACAGCCGTAAGTACATGTTGAAGGCAGATGTTTAGTCTGTGCCTCTCACCATTATTATCATATGTATCTGTCAGCCAAAAGCAATCATGAATAAACATATTTAAAACCAATGGTCAAGACATAATGTATTAAAGTTTTTTGGTTTTTTTTAAATGGCCTGATTTTGTTTTATTTTCACTGTGCAATGCATCACATGTGACAATGCACAGCAGAGCAAATGTTGACTTCACATGTGGCTCGGCTTTTTAATCTTGGTCACGTGTACAAACACTTTTCAGCAGCACGTAAACCCATGTAAACGCAGCATATGCATTCACACAAACTGACCCTCACCCACTCACCTGCAGTTTCTGTTGATGGTTACCATAATGATGGATGAGAAAAGAGACCAGATGGTTACTTCCACAGATCACTCCAGAGGCGTAACCCATTCCTCCTCTTCACAATCTGTGACCACAGAGCACTGCCTTGGTCTGTATTTCCCATTACTATACCTATAACAAAGAAATATGTCCTGAAAGCTGAATCACAGGAAGCAAGAGAATGGTGGTCACATAGCATTTTGGTAACTGTTTTGCGGTCTTTGGCATTATTTTTGGCAGAGAGACTGTGTTTACGACACTTTGGTGCCATAGACACTCATGCAAGATGTGGACCTATGAAGGGCCTCATCTGAGCTTTAGCAGCTCACAGTTGGAAAGACGTTAGGCACTAATGGGCTGTGACAGAATATATACAGACTTATTTCCACTTATGTCGAGACTTACATTAAAAGTGGTTCCAAGTATATATTCATATGCGTGAAGGTGTGCACGGTAGGTCTTACACTATAATGTTCACACTCAGCAGACACAGCTAAGCGAGCCATAACACACTTGGATTCCCAGTCAGTAAGTGTCATTGCTCATCTCGCTTTCCTGGTTCATTCCGCCCCGTTACTCCCTGTCTCTGTGTGATATCGCACACAATGAAACTTTAGCTCTCTGACAAATTGCGAAAAATGTATTTGTGTGTCATATAATGTAATCACTGCTGTACAAGGAAACAAGTATTGATGCGGGCCTTCAAATTCTAACTGCTGCAGTTTGTCTTACTGGCCATGTGATAACCACCTGTGTAAACGCCTGGAGTGCATCGTGACTCTAAAACACTGGATCCTCAGAGTGCTGCTTCTGTTGCTACGGAAGACCAGAGACATGACCTCTCTGCTCCGCAGGTGGTCAGCGGTAGACATACACACACACAGGCACAGATCCATGCATAAATACATGTATATAAGTATGCATAGTCACTCAGTGCTTGCTTTTAATCTTTTCATTTCCTTTTCTTTCTTTCTCGCTCACATTCGGACACAGTGCAGTTCAATGTGCATTGCTGTAGAACACTTAGATAGACAAAAACGAAGAGTTTGCATGTGTAATGAGAGCACTGGGGGTGCATGTCAATCCCTGCAGGTCAACCAGGAGGTGAGAGAGGCTCCTGCTGAACAGGGTGGATATTGACACAGCATTATCATGAATGAAAATATTTTCTGTTTTCAGTGGGCATGGAAGGAAAACCACCAGACATTTTGACATGGCCTATTCAAACAAACACCAGACATCAGTACTCAATCAAAAACACATTCACCCTGTCAGACGTCTAAAACAGCAGCGAAAGGAAGAAGGCATTTAGTGATGTGAAAAGAGGTCAAAATTTTGTGACCATGAATGCCATCGTTAAAATCTGATGCATTCATAGACAGAAGATAGTGCAGAGCAAATATCTCTGCAGTGCACTATCAACTGAATAAAAATTCCAGGTATTGGTGGAATCCCAGGGACACGTGTAAGAGGACGGAATTTCAATGGAGCTGGAAAAAATGTAGGTATATGGCTGCTGTGGTTAATATGTGTAGGAGTGCTGCGTTGGAGGGCCCTCATTAAAAAGCTACTAGCACAACTGGATTCATACAAATAGCAATGTCAAAGGGCTGAAATTAAACACACAAATCAAGAAAAATTAAGGGAAACAGGGACACACTGAAAGAGGATAGTACAAAAAAAAATAAAAAGGAGTGCAGACAGAGGTTATTTGAGCTTTTATTGTTTCTGGGTTGAGGCGTATTCCTGACTGATTACTGCTGTTAGACAGGGGAGAGGAATTAGAGACCCATTCAGTCGCTGATGGGATAATGTAAGCAAGAGAATGCATTGCCAGACTATGTACATTAGACTCCATAAATGGCTATTAATCTTGGGCGCTGGCTTAACAGATCGGAAATGAAAATGTTCTGGAGTAGCTTTCGTGTGGGGGCACAGCTAAAATATGTTCTTACATTAATGTCTGGGTTAAAACTGATGAAACTCCGTGTCACAGTCAATCTGACAGTGCCAGCTCCAGCGAGGCTGACGATGAACAGTTGTCTCACTCTCAACAACAGATGAGAGTCTATAATTGCACCAGGCAATGGAATAACAGAGTTAGTATATGTTACAAGACCTCCACATACATACAAAGTCCTTCTGTTCTGCAGGGAACAGGTGCAATGTGGGAGTGTAGTCATGATATCCTAGGGTGGTGAAGGGGCGTGGGGCTGCTGGTGCAGCTGCCATGTACAACCTAATTTCTGTCATTTCTGTAACCGCATGTGTCTTAATTTCTACTTGTTGATGAGAACATTTTCATCAAATCTCTTATGTTCACTCTACCACGTGTTCTTTTCAAGCTTTCCTTCTGTTTATTAAGCCCCATTTGTTTGTTTTGCGTTCAGTGCGTTTTTTATTTTTTGCTGTTAATCAACTCGGAGATCTCAATTACGAATGGGTATTGTCACTGGGAATGTTCTCATTAAATCCCCGTTTTTACAAATTGAAAAGCAATGCAAAGCAGACACAGATTTGAGCACAGCGAAATAAAATCTTTTCTTTTTTGTTCTGTAGAGACTGATGGGTTGCTTGGGGGTGCTAAGCATAGATCAGCATGACTTAATGTTGATGTCAACATACAGCCATGAGAAAGAGCAGAGAAAAACAGATGCATTTCAGAGAAGCGTACAGGAAACATAGTTCTGCTCCGGTGAATGTCTATGTTATTTTCATGTGGGGTGTTTGCAAATTCAGTAATGACTCCAATCACTTCTTGTACATTTTTTTGTATGTTTCAGTTTATGGGTTTGCTAAACATGTTCATAAACATGTTGAGTTCAACATTAATATATCATGCAGCGATGACAGGACCTGGATACCTGAACTTAAACACTGTGACATATACACATGTGCTAGAGGAAACAGGGATAGAAACTAACTTTAGATAAAATGCAGAAGCACAAGTCCTGGTCTGATAAATCAGAAGAGAAGGCGCAGGGCGGACTAATAACAAGGCATTGGAGAACTGATGAGTTTTAGGGATGTTTGGAAGATGAAAAAAGAAAGACAGACTAAATGAGCGAGGGGAAAATCTTAATGAAAGGAACCTTGTACATGAAAATCCATGGTAACAGTGGTAATGACTATCCACGTGGAAACAAACACAAAGAGGGAAATAATTGAAAATGAAAAGAGGTGCCAGTTAACCTTGGCTGAAGTCCACATTAATGCAGCAGGGGCAGGAGCAAAATAAGGTAGTGAAGGAGGAGAATAAGCGTAGAGGAGAAGTGGGGGTAGTCTGTGGAGTGACATTAGAGGAGGGGAAGTCTGCCTGGGAGACACAGCGCACTTAATCCAGCTGCCTGGGGGGGAGAAACAGATCTTGAGACAGTCTAGAGGAAGGAGAAGGCAATTTTCAGCCCTTCTATCTGATACACACTCAAACCCATTTCCAACCACACACACACACACACACACACACACAGGCTTTTACTTATACACACCACACTGTGGCAGGTGGCCTCTGCCCAGATCAGTAGCTGTGGCAGAAACCATCTCAAGTGACTGACAGAGGTTTCATCTGAGGTTTGGAGCCTCCCTGACTGAGCGTGAGCAGAGTTAGGAGCAAGAGCTTCACTTTCTTTCCTAGTGCAGAGAGACCGCACGTCAGGCACGAGGCTCTCCACTCCTCCCCTCTTCTACTCATCCTTCGCTTGGGCTCTCGTCCAGAGAATGACTGGCTCCAGTGGACCCAAGAGGAGGAACACAGACTGAAGACAGAGTACAGCAGCTTCAGTGCTGCCGGTCTGCCCGCCTGGTGGGACAGATTTATACTTTGAGGTTTTACAAATTAGCAGCTACACCTTTGCATCAGATCAGATTTTTTTTTCCTCTCCTTTTCATTCATCAGATCTGAAAGAGTGGGTCTAAGCTGTTCGTACAGACAGACGAACAAACAGACGGACTGACATATGGACAGAGGACAGTGAGCACTGCGGCGTGAATGTAGCAAGTGGACTTCTCTTCTCCCTGGTTACTAAGACCAAACAAGGATAATACCCAAAGCACTACCCTGTCCACAGAGGTAGTGGGTGGATGCAGCTTCCAGTCGACTGCTATAGGGGAAAGCAGAGACTGTATAGAAACTGCAGAGATACATTTAGCTAATTCACATTGTGGTGATCATTAGAAAATGGACTGCTACCTCCAAGGAAGCGCTTGCTGGATTGGTATATCAAAGACTGCATCTTATTGAACATTGTTTGCGGAACGCTGCTGAGCAAACACCTGTGGGTCATTTCTTTTGTCGTAGACTTTGCTGGCCATGCTGAGTGGACTTAATGGCTTCTAACTAGGCAAATGTAGAATGTATATCTCAGTGATGATGGTAGAGCACATAAGGACTGTGTATCGCTCGCTGATGCTGCTGTATGTTGCTCTGCTGGGCATGACTCACACAGCACACAGCATCTACCCAAGGATACGGCTCTCCCACAAAGGTAAGAGATATCTAGTGTGTATTTCTTTTCATTTATTTTGTCAAAAAAAAAAACAGAAACAAAACAGGTACATTACATGCTTTCTAATATGAATACACACACATCCTTTTAAAATAGTCTAAATTAGTCAGTGCACCTCCAGTGAAAACTTGCTTTCTCTGCACAGAGCCTTCACTGCAGACTGCGAATGAGACAGAGATAACACAAAATCATTTTCCATACTTTAATAGACTTCTGCTCTCGACCAGTATTCATTACAGCATGGTTGTTGACAGCAATAAAAAAATAACTGCTAATATTAGTTTTGTACCTACATATAGGTATGTACAAGGTGGAAAAAATGCTGCAGATGCTCTGTGAAGAAATAGCGATGTCAAAGAAGCACCTTTCCTGTAAATGCTGTTAGCTATCATTATCGTGTAATGAGATGGTTATTGAAGATTTAAGCTTTAATATAATATATTTATGTTGTGAATTAATGCATGACACTGTGCAGTGTTGTCTCAGGGAAGACTGAGCTCTGCACTGACTTTGGGAAGTACACACTTCACACACAAGTTCACCCACTGTTGATATTTAAGGAGCCTCCTTTAGGTTTGTTTTGGTCCCCCAGCCATGGTGGCTGAGAATCTACAATGTAGCTTTCTTTCATGCCATAGTGGTGGGGTGATAGAAAAGTTATTTATTTCTTTTTTTGGTGCATGGGAATGTGCAGTTGCAAGAGGAAAGTGCCTGCATGCACGCGCCAGTTTACGTGTGTGTGGGAGTTTGCGATGCCCTGGTATGTGGACGGATTTTTGTGTATCTCTAAGACAATAATGAGGGTTTTATCTTTGCAGATAAAACTCTTGAGTAAACATTGGCCTTTTCTCACAGTTTCTTTGATCTCTACAGCAACAGAAGGTGATGATTCCACGTAAGCCTGTTAGTCATGGTTGGAAATAGGTGTGGAATTTGGATGGTCAATAACTCAAAAATATGTGTTTGGACTCCATTATGCAAGTTGACCAGTCTGGTTCAACAGGAGGGTGTGCTGTCTTACGACATGTACTGCATGCTTCATTTTCATCTTTGCTCAGATAAATGTGTCAGCAATAGCACAATAACTTAAAAATTTCAGTCCAAATGAAAAGTAAGGCAAAGTTCATACAGAAACCCGGATCACCGCTGATGTGCTTAGTCACTAAAAGTAGAGAGGTATTAATTATCCTTGTTACTTTCATTTCATTAATTGGCCTGAGGGGAGAGCTTTGGCACTGACTGACATCCCAACTCTCTCTCTCTCTCTCTCTCTCTCGCTGTGGCTCTCTCTCCTGATGCATGCTCTGGCTAGCACAGAGGGGCATGAAAAGGCTGCAGTTGGATCCTATCATTATGGAATGAAAAACATCTAAGTTCTAATTTATGCCTCATGGGCTGTTCTGTCAGTGGTTTTTGCACACACCCTAAACTCAGTTCTGTAAATTCTTCACACGCCGATGCTTTGAATGCAGTTCAGGAAGATGGAGATGGATGTGGTTTTACTTATTCACCTCTAGAACTATGACTATATTATCATAACATGCAGTATCAAAGCAAGTTGGCAAAAAGAAAATCTTCTCTTTGAGAGAAAGACTAATAATGGGGAAGAGAATACAATAATATTCATCCTTTTTAACCTGCCTCTGGTTAGATGGACAGACACAGGGTATACTGTAGGATCAATAGACAGCTCAATAAAATAACACATCAAATTAAATTCCTCTGGGCACAATTACAATGTGTTTCAAAGATGGTGATGTTAGCTACACCTTGCACATGCTATGAAAGAATTATTCACCATTTCTTTTCTTTAAGAAAAAAATCTTTTCCCAATGTTCTTCTGGGCCAGTGAAGACTTCTTTAAATGCATATAATTCACTTTTATCCCAGTCATTCTTTCATGTGCTCACACATCCAGTCAACTCCAGGCTGTTACCTAAATCACACACACTATCAGGTTACAAACACTGACTCTGTGCTGTTTGACCTTAATCTTCAGCTGCACCGCTTTGAAAGGCTTTAAACACAACATAAAGATGTGAATACATATCAGTTGCTTGGACTAAATCTTGGGCTATAATGCACAAAAATGCCCCTGCAGGGAGATATGATGACCAAAAAATAGAAATTAAAAAATATTGTGTTTGTTTTGAAAATTTTGGATACAGATCCATGCAGTTTGTATTCGCAATATTCAAGGCACTTGTCAGCAGATTGTTTTCAGATCTCCAGGCCTGTGGAGAGAAATGAGCTTTTCCTTTAAGATAACCATCAATTTTGCTGCTAATGAAGTTGTTGCACAGCTAGTAGGCCGGCAGGCTGCAGGTAGGTGGTCAGACTTCGATTTATTTTGCTGCTTTCTCCGCACTGTCATCATACTTGGCTTAAGCTGCAGAGAGTGTGACGCAGCAGTTTTCATAAAACTGATTACCTAATCAGACTAAAGCCACATCATAAACTTTGAATTTATATTCTGCTTTCAATTTATGCTCAAATTGGACTAATAAATTCCTAATTTAACAATGGTTAAAATAATTTCTCCCCACCACATTATAGATACTGATCCAGAACTTCTCTAGCAACGTGCAGCTGAAGAAATAATAATTTTATCAATAAAGTGTTGGGCAAAAAAAAAAACGAGTGACAAAGGATACATTCTGTATACACAATGTAAAAGACTAGCAATTGTTATTGAGAGCAGCTTTGAAAAAAAAAAGGAAGAAAAAAGCAGGAGTGAAAAAATGTGACCATTTTAAAATAATTAAATTGACCAGGAATTTCCTCAGTCTTCTGCCAAGGACACTTTTTCACCAAAGCTGTTAGCGTTTAGTAACATAAATATTTTAATTCAGCAAGTCTGTAAAAGTGAACAAAAAAAAAAAAAAAACATTATCCAGTAACATTAAGCTGTTCTGGCAGGGATAACATCATACGGCAAATGAGCACTTATATGAATCAACACTTTCTTTATTACTGTACATCCCATTTCTTTGTGGAAATGTAAAGAGAAAGAACTTTTGAACTGAATTTTATCATATATTACATTTGTGTATGTGTACTCTCTGCATACTTTCTAAATATAAGTTACAGTATAGTATAGATAAGTAAAAATACTGGTTGTGAAAGGCAAAAGCTTGTGCTGAGCGTTGCCTTTCTTCAGCAGAAACTGTAAAGCTGTGATTTGAGCAGAGGCAGCTGAGGTGCAAGCATCTGCGAACACAGGTAGCAATTATGATGTCTTTTGAAACTATAATTTTAGAGCTGCCACTTCAGACACGAAAAAGCTCTTTCTGTGTATTTTACAACCTTGAAATGACAAAGATGCCGGTGACTTTCAGCTGGGGTTAAGGTGGAAATCACCAGGATGACTCCAGCTGCGTCTGCCTCAAATGAAACGGGGATTTTCACGTCTTGTTTTTTCTACTTACTTGTAATATGGTAAGTGAGGAGTTCCATTATGTTTCTTCCCTCCATGTGTGAAGAGGCCTATAATTAACATTTACCACACTGGATCGTGGCCATAGCGCAGTCATACTGTAGACCTTAAATCAAACAACTAGAAAATGGGGGGAATGGTGGCGTAAATCACACCTTTTGGGTGAGCACAGGGAAATGGATCGTTTTTCACCCTTCTCCAACCCTCCTACCTTTCTCAAATTCTCATTTTGTGCTTGTGCATTTCAGCATCTTTTTTTTTTTTACACCCATTGTGTTATGTGTGTGTTCTCTGGTTCACTAATGAGATGTCCAGAGGAGAAGGCAGCTGGTGAAACTCTAATATCCTTTCTGACCTTTTTGCAGTGAAGGGAGACTCGATGAGTTAAGTTTTTAACAGGGAAGAGAAAATGGGACAAAAATTGTTTGAGTCTGTAGAGACTAAACGGCAATGATATTATTGGAGTCGGGGGGTGGGGGTTGGGGATGAAGGATGTTGGGGACTTTGTCAAAATTGGAATTATGAATGCAGAAAGTTTTTGTAAGATTTTGATCCACCATGCAACACCATCTGGAAAATGTCTGATTGTCAACAGCATGACAATGATCCCAAACACAATGCAATAAAAGCACACCTGGATAGGAAAAAACACTTTAGAACACTTTATTGAAATAAAATCCAAAAGAGAACTTTCTTCAAGAAGCCTGGAGAAATAATCCTAAAGGCAACTTAAATACATTATGAGAAGGGTTGCCCGAGAGCGTTCAGGCTGAAGAAAAAAGAAGATGGTCATACCAACATGAACTTTCAAGCTCATTCGAATTGTACAAATTCTGTTTTAGCCTTACGTACTGTTTTTCTATGTAAGTTTTGAAATGTTTCAATAATTCAGTGCAGCTATTTCACATTTTCCTTTTCAGAATATTAAAAATTTGAAGCCTGCCTCAAGACATGTGCACTACGTTTGCTGAGCAGTTTCTATATTCTGGTATTTATCATACAGCAGTGACATACACTAAGTTATCCAATAAGTAACTCATATTGGTTCAGAGGCCACATACTTTATGTATGGCTGAAGCAGTAACAGATGGGGACAGGCTTTAATTAAATGTCAGTCAAAGACAGCACAGTGATTTATTCAGAAACCTTATAAAGAGATGGAGTGTGGATGTTGTGTATGTGCGTGCCTACATTCTTTGATGTGGTTTTCAGGTATTATCTTAATTTATAACATCAAAAAGAAGCATACTTACACTCTGTTGTTATTACAGAGAAGCACACTCTGGCTCACCGTCCGCGGACGCACCATGTGGGTTTAATTTGCTCTGTGACATCATTCCCCCTCACCCAGGGGGATATAGGAACACAAGGCTGTATACTGATAATGGCATAACACCCCAGTTCTTCTGCTCCTGGCCCCACCCCCAGGAGCTCTGCAGTCTCACTCAGGCTTTCAAGAGAACAGACTCCCTTCTCATTTTTGTACCATTTAACTCCAGTTCACTCCAATAATTCTCTTTGTTCCTGTTCCTGCACAGGTCCCATTACTCAGAGTAACACACATAAGCTTATTTTGCTAGAAATATGAGACTGTCTACCCCCAGTTTTAAATGTGTGCTTAGTTCTTGGCAATATACCAAATAATGATAGCAAATGTAATTTGTGTTTTTAAGTTTCAAGGGGAATTTTCTTCTTCTTCTTTTTTCTTCCAAGATCTCCTGTGTGCACTTACCTCGGTTTATATGGCTGTTGATAAAATACTACTAAAGTAACGCTGCACAGTCAGAGACGCACACACATACACATTCACATATTGTATTCCCTAGTGCAGCAAAACAGTATTTCCATACATGGATAAAGAGGAGATCACAAGGTTTATTTTGATTTCACTTCACCAAATCTCCTTAAACGTCTCTCAGCACTCCTCAGACAGCTGATGAAAGCGTGTGTCTTGTGGGAGTCCATTTTCTTTGTGGCTGTCATTTGAAGTGGGATCACAGTAGGGCCATGTGTCTCTTTGGCAAAGCTGCTGACGGAGAAACACCCTCTTCCTCCTTCCAACTACTTAGCTGTTGGCCAAGGAGCTCTCACTGGCTGCAGATGGTGAGAGAGAGAAAGAAGTATGGAGAATTGTGGAAATCCCCCCATTCCCTTATTGAGCCAGTGGAGTGGCATGCACTTATAATGACAGAGGAGAAACATTTAAACAACTACTCTGAACGATACCTCTGTGCATGTGTGCTCACGAGATCCACTAATTGTATTTCTGTAAATTCTCCTGTAATTATGATAATCAGCATTTTTACATGTGATTGCAGGTTTTTGTCACTTGCATTTTTGCATTTCTTTTTTTCTTTTGTTCCTCACGTGAACGTTGCTTAGAGACACTCCACTTCAGAAGAGTTTAACACCATACATCTAAAATGAAACAAATACACAAATATGCACATATAAATAAAACTACATAAATAAATGTGTGTGCGTGGAGAGAGAGAGAGAGAGAGAGAGAGAGAGAGAGAGAGAAAACTCCTACAGGTCTATCTTTATGTGCATGTGTCCATATAAATCAGCTGTAACTCATCTTTATTGACCAAGACAAGTGAAAAGGAGATAGAAAAATGGGTTTGACTTACACACTGTTTATTCTATCACTTTAAATTGCCCTCTAAGTCAGTCATCTAAATGAGTAGCTGCAAATCTGACTTCACAAGTAGAAAAAAGGGAAAAAGAAGCTGATTGAAGGCCAATGTTAGATGATTGTGCTTAAGTTCAGCTTAACTCTGAGGGAACGAGGAGATAAAGAAACCTGTGTGTGTGTGTGTGTGTGTGTGTGTGTGTGTGTGTGTGTGTGTGTGTGTGCGTGTGTGTGTGTGTGTGTGTGTGTGGATTAGATAATTACAGGAAGCATGTCTGAGCTTTGGCAGAACAGCACTGCCACGCTGTCTCTGCCACCTAACCACCAAAGATTTAATTCTATTCAAACAAACTGTCACTTGTCTCCAGCGTAGAAATCTTAATAGCATCAAAATATACACAATCACCCATTCCTCTGTGGATACCTAATCCTATTTTAAACAAATAAAACTTTCCAGGGAATGGAGGACTGTTGCTATGAGTGATCTACAAAATAGGATAAACACTCTCTCCTCCTATCTTGGAGATCGGGTAGCACTAAAAATATACAGCGGCTAGAAAAACAAATCGTACAATTACCCCCTGCAGCCCGGGCACGTAAAGACACCTCAGCATTGTTTTGAAGTACTCCGAAAAGTGCAATATTATGCTCCACTCTGTTTTTATCTATGAGATTATGTTTTTTTCTTTTTGTTCTAATGGAGTTTGACTTTCAGTGTAAAGTTGAGCTACCCTTTGCACGTGCATTGCACAAAAAAATGTTTTTTTGTTTTTTGTTTTTTTTTCACAAATTCTAGCTTGAGTTGACCTAAGGTCTCAAAAGCACTGTTAACACACACCAGATCCTCTTTCTTCCTTTATGAGTGCACCTAGTCCAACCAGTCATGTGTTAATGAAGGGTTTTTTCAGGCCAGTGGAGCCCAGAGGAAGTGCACGCCTCTGGAAGTCTGGGACTTAGTTTAAATCCTTCACCCTCAGTCTTTCATGATTACACACAGCAGGTATGGCGGGGCAGCCTGCCAAGTTCAATCTCAATAGGTGTGCTTGAGCATGGGTGGTATTTGTGATGCAAACCGTGTTTGCTGGTGCATTTGTGTTTATATAAAATGACATGCATGTGATGGTCCGCTGCCTGCTTTTTAAAATAGGATTTCAAATCACCTAAAGTGAGACTGACAGGGAGTGGCAGCTCATCTAAGCTAATGGCTGATAAGAAGCTGCTTCGGTTTCCTGTCCGATAAAACTGCTTCCTCTCAGTAAAAGAGACCAAAGGCTAGAGTACCTCAAATGGCCCTCCTGTTGTTCAAAAAATTGCTCCCAGAATCACCTTAGCTTTTGTGAAGTGCATTTCATTTTCATTTTCAGAGACCGTATCATCTCAGAAATCATTTATTCGTCATTTAGTTCACATTTAGGGATGATGACCATTGTTGAGCTCAGACATAGGTGTGAGATAGAAGGGAGAGAGTAGATGGAATGATAACCTTTGCTGTCTGATATTCTCACGGGGTAGCTGTGAATCAAAAACACATGTTGCCCACTTGAGCAGTTGGGATTTATGCACAGGCTTTCAGAGCTGTTAGAAATCTCTTGAGGATATGTGCATGGCTAAAATTGAGTTTCACTGCAGTCAAGAAGCTGCATACATGTAAAGTGTATCAAAATGTGATAATATTATTATTATCATCCATTTATTGCACATTTTGTATTGTCTATACAGAGCTTTGGCAGCTGAACAGGACCTGGGTGTTCCAAGGACATGGAGTGTCACTTCAACCCCAGACCATGCTGCTGGATGAGGGCCACGAGAGGCTTTATATTGGTGCCAAGAATGCTCTGCTCTCTCTTAGCCTGGACCGGGTTAACACACAGCATGCAGAGGTGAGCCTAGTTCCCCAACTTCCTGTCAGGAATCGAGACATTTGAACTCTTAGATCGAGAAGGTTATAAACGAGCCAAAGCTACAGATGAGCAAAAGTGGATGTACATGTATCTGTATGGGTCATGAGTAGTTCAAAATGATGAGCTAAACGTGGACATGAGGAAACAAATAAAGAGGAACTTCAATAAAACTTGAAGTTCACTTCAAGTTTCAAACACTGTAGGGTTTGGAAACAAAAACAGATAATGCGTGTCTGCCGAGGCAGGAGGAGGGTGGGGGAAATTAGGGGAGGTGAAAAGACAAACCAGCAAACTGATAAAACCAAGACAAGACCAAAGGCTAATTAGGAACATGTGGCAACAATCAGAGAATCACAGAGGCAGGGATACAAATAAGACAGGCTGTAAAAATCAACTGACACATCCCCCCTTCACATGTCTGGGTTTTAACATCCACAACTCCTCTCCTCACGTCCTCTCCTCATGTCTTAGTTCCTGACATTAAAGATGCAAGCAGAGGAGGCAAAGAAGAGACACAGAGAGAGAGGAAGTGAAGCAACAGGCATTTAACATAATGAGACATCTTTGCTTCAGAGCCTCTTTTAAAAGTATGTCAATTAAATGTGATGTTTGGCACAGCTGCATCACTTAGGCTATAATAAATTATTTTGTTATAGCTTAATGACTGCTGTTTTTAATTAAAATCACAATATGGCACAATGTGACTTTATTTTTTTTAATTAGACACAAATAAACAGTACTGAAATAGTAAAACAACTATTCCTTCTTATAAATAAAAAGGAATAGTTGTTTGAAGACTTCTCCTCGCACCTTGGAGCAAAAGCCGTGGCATGGCGCACAGGTGCATCCTTTCTGCAAAGGATGCACCTTTTCATCTTTGATTTTTTTTTTCCCTTCTGGCAATACTTCTCTCTCCTCAGTCCTCCAGATGCGTGTTAGGAATTGAGATATCTTTCGACATAGTGTGCTGAGATTGATTTCAGTCTCAGACAGGAGGATGGACAACAAAAGAGTCGAGAAAAGCTTATTAAGTAACAACAAAGACCTGGTTTCAATCTTGCTGGAGGAGCTATGAGCAAGCATGGTGATAAACAGGTGTATCCCTTTCCTCCATGAAGTATAAACGAGGCTTGACATTGAATATACAAATCATGGTGAAAGCAGAAAGGGAGTCATTGGCTATAATACATGATCAACTGTGCAATGAAAACTTTCTACCCTTCGCTATTTTTGGGTGTAATAATTAAAAAAAAAAGACATTCATGACAGTTTGACTGCATTTCTCTATGCTGTGAATTTAAAATAAATATGTAAGTTGTCATGGAAACAGTTATGCTCACCTAACAGAGATCATAAAATACAGCACGGTGCTATTACAAAACAATGGACCACGTGCTGTGCTTAATTGCAAGTGCTTTAAAATGATGGCTTTAAAACATGAAATGCGTACCGCTTCGACTCTTCTCTCCCGATTTATCTTCCTTGCCACCTTTGCTTCTATCTCACGTGGGAGCGACTAAGATGAGGATAGACGGTGAGGAAAAAAATTGAGGATGTTCAAACTGTGAAATGAGAAAAGGGGATAAATCAGAGGTATGAGGAAAAGGAAAACACACAGATAAATCAAGCATTAACAGAAGACAGGAAAAGACTGATTAATGACCACAACAATTCATTCATGTGATAGTTAAAGAACTGTAAATGTGGGTGGGGGGGCACCTGTGCTGTGTTTCAGATCCAGTGGGCCAGTACAGAATCTCAGGTGGAGGAATGTCTGATGAAAGGGAGGGAAAAGGTAAGGCTTCTATAATGAAATATGGCTGTTCTTTGCTGGAACTTGCTAATTATGCCCACTGTTAACAGTAAGTATAATGGCCAGTTGAATATGTATTGACCTGAGATGTACATGCTTAGTAACCTGAACATAGAGTATCAATAATATTGATGATAAAAGAAACCCCTGACATATTCCCATTGCAGGTTTTTCCCTGTTTGGTCCCAGTATACATGAACAACTCCTCACCCACCCTATCTACATCACCTATGTCCTTGTATCTCTTCCAACAGCCAGAATGTGCAAACTACATAAAGGTCTTACAACAGTACAATCAGACACATTTGTTAGCCTGTGGAACAGGAGCCTTCAACCCCATCTGTGCCATGGTCAGCGTGGGGCACACATGGCAGGTGAGTCCTGAAGAAAGAATCAAACTTTTAAAACATTTCTTTTTCTTTCTTTCACTTTTTTCTCTTTTTCCAATTAATTTTGTCCATGGCACCTAATCCCAACTACACTCACCTTAGGGTGCTTTATATTTTAAGGTAAAAACCCTACATTAATACAGAAAAAACCCTAACAATCAAACAGCCCCCTATGTGAAAGCACCTGGCGACAGTGGGAAGGAAAAACTCCCTTTTAACAGGAAGAAACCTCCAGCAGAACCAGGCTCAGGGAGGGGCAGCCGTCTGCCACAACCGGTTAAGCCAGAAATTAATAATAATGAGAAAAATTCAGAGCATCTTGGAAAGCCGCCCAGCAGCCTGGGCCAACTGCTCTGTAACGAAGGGAGGGTTCAGGGTCACCTGGTCCAGCCCTAAATATAAACTTGATCAAAAATGAAAGTTTTAAGCCAAATCTTAAAAGCAGAGAGAGTGCCTGTTTTAATCAGAGCTTCAAAATCAAACATTATTGTGATCTTTTGGTCTGTTATATGTTTCTAATTATTCATTTTCAATATTTATGAAAAATGATGCTGGTCGGTTTTTAATGGATTCTACAACAAGGCACTGGCAGCAAACCAAACCGCTAATCCCAAATTTCTGAAGTTTTTCTACTATTCTTTAATCCTACCCCTTATGGTAGATGTGAACATAGCCAGAAACTTCTCCACACTGTTTTGATAATGTTCTAGCCATGAGTCTGCTGTACCGTTAAACACTCCACATGCTCCTGTAGATGTCAAGGTTTTGGTTTGAAGAGCGAGGCTTTGTGGGTTTGTTTGTGTCCACGTGCATCCTTTTCTGCAACTGGGAATAAAGGTTTCCACCCTGCATTCCAGCACTTGTCCAACAGGTCAACCAGGCCAGGCGTAGCTTCCAAACAGGAACCACACTCAGTCCTCACTCATTCATTGGATCAGATATGGCTGATTTATGTCAGTGCAGAAAACCTATATGCCAAATTGCCTCCCACAAATCTTATGCGTGCTATGTGAGATTGTATTCAGCCTTCCATTACCAATAAATCTGATCTTATTAATAAACCCTACAATAACATATACTGTTGTAACTGATCATGCCAACCAATGACTGATAAATTGAAAATTGATTAATTCAATGAAAGAACAATTCACATATCAGAGAACAGCGTGGAAGTAATATTTAGATTTATTTTTGCCATTTTCCATTTGGTTTTGATAGGTCACTTCACATGATGAATGACTTTAAGCTCAGAATTGGCTTCTGTTACAGTCATGCGTAGGGCGGTAGTCACCACACAGCAGGGTTCTGTGGCTGCTCATAAATCATTGCAGTATATGACATCTCCCCTGGACTGCCATTGACCATTAAAATCACTGCGGTGGCACACAACATATGATCTGTGCTTCTATAGGGAGTTTGTGTCTGTGTTTGTAAGTATGTGTGGGTCTGTTTGCGTGTGCATATTTCAGCTGCTTGCTGTGCAGGGCAGCAGCATCAGAACAGTAAAAGTGGTGAACTCATTATGAAATAAGAGCAGAGCGTTGGTGGTTATACCCATCCAGATATAAGTCCTTCATTAGGTCATCAATCACTTGTTTTCTCATCCATCTTCCCTCCTCGTTATAATCCATCACTTTCTGATTCTTCCTCTATCCACTTCTTTTCTATGACTTGCTCCACACATCAGCTCATTAGATTTGCCTGGGTGCTCTCAAAGGCTTTGCACCATAGCAGCTGTCCAATGTGTGCACTGTTTTGCGAATCTCTGTGAAAATAAGTACACACGTATCAGTGTGTGTGTGTGTTTTCCTCAGGACAGGCTGTTTGCTCTTGATGAGGAGAGTGTTACAAGTGGCAGAGGACGTAGCCCATATGACCCTAACAGTCCCTGCACGTCTACACTATCCAGTAAGAACTGCTCAACTTATCACTCAACACCTCACCATCAGATAAGTTTAAAGCTCCGTTGTGAGATGGCCAAGTATGTTTTCATTTTAGTTCCATGGCATGGCATGTAAATGTCCTCTGGCCAGTTAACACTGCCATCTTGTGGTTTATTTTATTTCATTTTAGTTTTAATCACATTCAAAGGAACTGCTTTTATATATATTTTTATAACGAATGCACTGATATTATTTTGTGTGTCCATGTGTACATTAGGAGGAGAGCTTTATATTGGGCTCTACACAGACTACTGGGAGAACGATGGTGCTTTGTGTCGACTTAACAACCAGACCTTCACGCGCACAGAAAGAAATGACAGGCGGCAGCTAAATGGTTGGTGTACATTACAGGAATGCAATCCCATGTCCTTCTAAATACAAAGGAAAAATATGTCCAAACAGTGTGAGAGTCCAGAAAATGACCTCCTACTTATGTGGAATGTGACAATAATTATTTGGCATGTTTCTTTCTAAACCTAGCTTTGAGGCTGATAAGATGGCCAAGAGTTGCACTACATAATAAAAGTCAATACACACTAATTAGCAACAACATCAACATCTGTGGTCTCTGGCACATGACCGTTTGCAGCAAATGCATTGGGTCCAATGTGGCCTCTTGATCCGACTTGTGCCGGCAGCTGCCACAGATACTCAGTCTCAGTTGGACCTGCAGAGTTTAGAGCCATGAGCTCTTTGCCGAGTTTTTACGGAATATGTTGGTGAGGTGCACTGAGGTGAATTGTCAAGTCATTGTCACGACTAGACAGTGGTTTTAATATGGTTGATAAGTGCAACTGTTGTACTCCGTACTGGCTTTATTTGAGGATTTCATTGCATTTAAAGTTGTATTTATTATCGATAAATCATACATTCACAGAAATATGTTAATGAAACTGTTTTTTATGTATGTATTTCTATGCTTCACTAATTCGTCTTCCTACAGATCCCAAATTTGTTGGCTCAGCAGTTATACCTGACAATGATGACAGAGGTGATGATAAAGTTTACTTCTTCTTCACTGAGCGAGAGATGGACACGGAAGGTGTGACCAAGGCTGTCTACTCCCGTGTTGGACGAGTCTGTGCGGTGAGAATACCGTAGAAAGCTTTCCTCACATGATCCCGCCAAAATGTTTGTGCTGACTATGCATTCAAAATCTATCTCCGCCTTCATCTCTCAGAATGACCAAGGAGGACAGAGGATGCTTGTGAATAGATGGACCTCCTTCCTGAAAACTCGCCTGATCTGCTCTGTGGCTGGACCAAATGGCATCGATACACATTTTGATGAGCTCGGTAAAGAAACAAAGCTTTGGAGGCCCTATCATCTAATGATTGCTTAAATGTGTTTGTTTTTGTTTTGATAACCCACACAGCCACATCTATAACACTCTTGTGTTTGTCACATTATGTGACAAGGATTTGCAGATGTAGTAAGAGACATTCTCTCACCTATTACCGCTGCCTTTGATGCGCAAGCCATCTTATTTACAGAAAATAGAAAAAAAAAAGGAGGATAATGAAGTAACAACTCTCACTGCTTTGATGAAGGCGTCAAAGACACATCTAACAAGCTGCATGAAAAAAGATTATAATTCAAGTTCAGACTTTGCCAATAAATGACAATGATAACAGACTAATGTAGGGCAGGGTCTGTTTACAACGTTTATCATGTCTGAGTTATGCAGACATCCCCCTAAAAAACAAAAACAAAATGTCAACTTCATCTGTGCTTTGAAATATGCAGGCTAAATGATGCATTTGGTGTTTCAGAGGATGTGTTTGTGCTCAACAACAAGGATGAGAAAAACCCAGAAATCTTTTGCCTCTTTAGCACAACAAGGTGAGAAGGAAAGGGGTCAGCATTTCATTAAAGAGTTTTGCTATCTATCAAATTCACTGATGAAACCTCTCTTTGTAGTGCGGTGTTTAAAGGTTATGCAGTGTGTGTCTATCACATGGATGACATCAGAGCAGCCTTTAATGGGCCTTTCGCCCTCCGAGAGAGACCTGAGCATCACTGGACACCTTATGAAGACAGAGTCCCCTATCCACGACCTGGATCTGTGAGACTTAAATTCTAAATGAACCATGTTTATGTGATTTGATTATCAGTTTGCTCAGCGTTGTTTATTCAGGGCACTCTCCATTCCCTCCACTCTGTGTCCAGAGCTGATGTCCTTTAAAGACTCAGTGTTGAAAGAATGTGGAGCAGTGACAGTGAATGTCACGACTGTTGTAGCTACCTCAGCAGGTCATGCCAGGGCAGTTTGAGCATGACTCATGCATTTGCTTATCTTTGTCCCATCCTCTTCTCTATTTGTTTACTCCACAGTGCGCCAGTAAAGTGAACGGTGGTGGCTTCTCCAGTTCGAAGGAGTTCCCTGATGAGGTCCTGCGGTTTTTGCGTTCTCACCCAGTGATGTATCAGCCAGTCCTTCCACAGCATCACAGACCTGTCCTACTACACACAGAACCAGGCAGGAGAAAGCTGACCCAGATTGCAGTTGACAGAGTCCAAGCCCAAGATGGACACTACCACGTTCTTTACATTGGCACAGGTCTAGACACTGTATTGTACTTAATTCAGTATGACTGTATTATAAGTAGTTAGATAATCTGAATATTTGGCCATAAAAACAGGCATCTGATGGGTCAAAGGCATATCTTAAAAATATATTTACCAGTAAAACACAAATGCAAAGTTGTTACATTGCACACGTTACAGTTTTAAAACTACATTTTCTCAGCATTTCATGGACAACGTTTTTGTAGCAACAGTGTAATATTTATGCCTCCTTCTGTTAGATGACTCAGTGGTGTTGAAATTTATCACCATCTACAACAAAGACACAGATACTATGGAGGAGGTGCTGCTGGAAGAGCTGGAAGCATTCAAGGTACCGTGGTAGACTTTGCTCCCAAGTGAATTTTGCATTATAATATGTTCACATTATAATTCATTTGCTACATTTACACCATGAGAGCGTAAAGATTTGCTGATTTGCTTCCTTTCCATCATCAGAAGGGCTGTCAAGCAGACAGCTGACAGATCTTCATGATAAAATGAACAGGTCTACTGTACTAAGATCAGTTACATATGAAAATTACTATGTAAGAAGTGGGTGCTACTGTTTTAGTTATGACCTGATTTGGGATGACAGGAGGCTTCAGATAGCATATGATGAACCAATCAGTCAGCTTTATTCTTAAATAAACAGTAAATTGTTTCCTTTATTGCAGGTAAAAACAGAAGTAAGAGAGATCATAATATCACCTAAAAAGGTAAGAGAATAATCAGAATAATTTTTTTGTGTTTTTGTAATCCCTGCACTTCTCCTGTTTAGCCACAAGATGATAATATTGGGACACTATGCATAACACTGTATTGAAATGAGTTGCACGATTGCCAGTGTGTTGTTAAATCGACAGTTGCATGAGGAAAAGACAGGATGGATATGCAAAATCTGATCAAAAACTGCAAATTCATTCTAATGATCCACATTTTTGGGGTCCACAGCAACAGCTATATGTTGGGTCAGAAGTGGGTGTGGCTCAGATCAGACTGCATCAGTGTGACCTCTATGGTTCAGAATGCGCTGACTGCTGTCTGGCTAGAGATCCCTACTGTGCCTGGGATGGTGTCACCTGTTCCAGATATTACCCTGCTGGAGTCTACCCCAAGAGGTAACAGCATATGCATAGACCCGCCAATACAGGCCTCATTTTCTTTTTCCCACAGATGTCTGTAAGAGATAGCAGCTGTTCACACCTTTAATAGCAGACCCCCTTTCCGCTGCAGGATCTTGCACTGAAAGTCACAATGCTGTGAAGCTGGTTTCCCAAGTCATTAACACAGACACCGAGAGACATGACAGCCAGATGTTATGTAATGCCAATCAGTATGCACTCCATCATCCCTTTCCTCTTTCTGTCTTTCCCTCTCTATTTTTCCCAATCTCACTTTCTTTTTGACTTTCTTTTCACCCATTTGCTTGCACATTTATCACATGTTCAAATTTACCCCCTCTTTGCTTCCCTCTCTCACTTTTTAGCAGACGATTCAGGCGGCAGGATGTGCGCCATGGCAACGCTGTCCAGCTGTGCAATGGGCTGCAAATTGATGGTTAGTGTATGAAAGGACTGTGGGATGAGCATGTTTGTGTGGGTGTGCATGGCCACTTGTCTGTATTTACTGGATTATTAAAATGTTGTCAGACAAATACTGTATACATGATATACAAAATTGTTTTAAAAAACATAAACTCCTCATGTGCCATTAGATGTCGGTGCATCTTAACTATAGCAAAAGAACAATCCACTGTACCTTCACCAACTAATGAAAGGTCAGAGCAGCTCAATGTCATATTTCTTGCCTCACTATGTTTTATGATGTGTGTGTGTACTGGGGTGTAGATGAAGAATGGCAGAGAGCTAAGGAGAGGCTGGTGTACAGCGTGGAGAGCAATAGCACATTACTGGAATGTGTCCCTCGATCACTTCAAGCCAAGGTTCTTTGGTTCTTCCAGAAAGGAGAGGAGAAGCACGAGGTAAGTCGGATGCATGTTTAAAATGCTCTGAAGATGCGTGTATTATGTATATTATTGTGATAAACAAGTATTCACATTTCATAGATTGTGCTCAACTGACAATTTTTGAAATTGTTTCAGATTTAAATGTCCATATCCTGTATTGTAGTTAAACCAGTGGTGTAGAGGAACTCAAGAAGAATATATACCAAAAAACCTTAAAAACTGAAGTCACTGAGTTAGGTGTATTATTGAAATATTAACATCCCCTAATTCTCCCTAATTCTCTTTCAAATAATGAATACAGTGGCATAAAAAAGTTGTTCCATTTCTTCCCTCATGTAGGTTCGAGGTGATGACCGAGTTGTTGTGACCTCACATGGGTTGCTGTTCTTACATGTAAGAAGCTCAGATGCTGGTGTGTATGTTTGCCAGACAGTGGAACATGGATATGTGCACACATTATTACGTATCACTCTTCATGTGCTCAGAGGGGAAAAGGTGGAGTCAGCAATCCACATGGCTGATGATGGAGCAGAGGCAAAAGCAGCGGCCCTGTGCCACTCCTCCACGGGTCCTCCACCGGGGCCCAGCATCAGTCCCAAATCTCTGCCGCCATCCTCAGTCTCAGTCTCAGGCTCCCACTCCAGGTTGTGGTACAAGGAATTCCTTCAGCTGATTGGCTATGGGGATGCTCAAAAAGTGGAAGAGTACTGTGAGAGAGTGTGGTGCTCGGATAAGAAACGTAAAAAGACTAAAAGGAAGTACGTTCCTGTAGCTGGTGAGAAAAGAGTGAAAGGGAGGGCAGTGGAGAACTCCCACAGAGCTCCTAGGCACACCTTGGACACCTGACGAGAACACAGAC
>VUQK01020747.1:85220-104828 GCA_015106715.1 Bujurquina vittata
TGACGAGAACACAGACTCACTGCACATACATGCACACACTCACACACAGTCTAAAGGTCAGACTCATTCAGTGTTTGCACCACGTAAAAGGTTTTCACTTTGCTTTCAACAAAAGCAGTACAAGAAAAAAAAACAAACAAACAAACAAACAAAGAAAAAAGGACAGTAGCTGGCTGTCTCGCTACATTGTAGCTGCATTTATTACTCAATAGTTTGACTGTGTTGTTTCCACTTGTGGTATGAACTTATTTTTGGTGCAGAGAAACATTACAAACTTAAGCGTCAGTGCAGAGGAGATGACCTAGAAGCAAACGGACAACAGCGATGTTGCCTCGGATCTGAAGAGACAGGATAATAACAGTTCCCTTGGAGTGACCCAGCTCAGCCCATCCCAGCTGTCAATCAAATCGCACACAGAGACTGCTTTACCTCGCATTCAGTGGTAAAATTCTTACAGCATCCACAGTACCCTGAGAGGGAGCAACAATATTCAAGCCACCTGCCTTTGTACTTTATTTGGTACCATGGTAACTTATTTTCTTTGTTTTTTCTTTGAGTAGTGTAGCTGTTTAGATGTCATTAACTGGAGATTATGCTGTTTTTGTACACTGAAAAATGATTTGAGCATTATGATACTGTTGGCTTGAGTAGACTGCAGCCATGGCTTTGGGGTGTGTGGTTACAATGGCCACAATGCGAGATGTGTTGTAATGTTATCGATATTTGAGGCATGTTTCTATTACAGTTGCACCCTGAAAATAATTGCTGTCTAAGCACTTCTAAAACTTGTTACATTAGATCAAAAGTGATCTTAGTAGTGGATATCATTGTTACTATGTGTCTACATTTACATCTACTAGTGATCAAATGTACCAACAGTATTGTGTATATTGTATGCTGTATTTATCTAAAATTCAGGGTGGTCCTTAAATGTTATCCTTCTCTGCTGGCTGATCTGTTCACCTTCCTTTTTTTCTCTTGCTATTTCTCTTTTCCCTCGTTTGTCACTCTTTAGTGCCGTGTTATCCCTAAAACCCTCTTTATTGATATTGCAGGTTACAAGCAGCAATGTACACCAACTTTCCATCTGAAGAAAAAAATATATGTTACAGGGAAGTGCACTGTAGTTGTTGTGGTAATTATTCTGGAGGACCATGTCCATTATTTAAATATATATTTTTTTCATTGTTTTCATCTGTGTGTAGTTGTTCTATGTCAGGCTTTATGGTTGCTTATTATTCTCCTTCAGCATTTTTCATCTAAGACTCTGAGAATAGGATGTTGTGTCTGCTATAACCCTTATAAATTCCTGTCATTAAAAAAAAAGATGGACCATCCTTCCTTGGTGTCACCTCTGTGGTTAAGCAATCAATAATGGCAACGTTTGCTCTGAGCATGTGCAACAATGAACACAAACACACAGAGAGAGATGGCTTATGCAGTAGTCATAGGATTGAAGCAGAAATAAAAACTATTATTTTTTTTTTTAATGTGTCTTTTGTTGATAAAATATGCCAAAAATTAAAACTTCTATTTTATTATCAGCATCAAAACATTTGAGATTATGACACTGGGATTTGACTATATTGCACTGCATTGATTATCTGCTTGTAAATAGCAGGTCTTAAAATCAGGTAAATGAATGCAACCTCAGAAGAACACTTGACATAATACTCTGTGTCGTTATTTAACAAAAACTATGCCAACATGTAGAAGCAGTGTGTAAAAAAAAACTAAGTACACCATTGCTGCTTAAATTAAGAGAGTGAATACCAATCAAATGCGCTTGATTACTGATCATCAGCAAATGCGAGCACGTCTATAAAAGCAGATGTTAGGACAGTTTCCTGATGTGGAGCATTCAGGTGTGTGTCAGCACACGGAGCAAAGCTGTCCGCAAGGATCTCAAAGAAGCAACTATTGTGGGTTATCAATCTGGGAAGGGTTATAAGGCCATTTTCAAACAGTTTCAAGTTCATCCTTCTACAATGAAAAAGATTATTCACAAGAGGAAAACATTCAAGAAGACTGACAGTCTTCCCAGGAGTGGACGTCCCAATAAATTCCCCAGAAGGTGAAAGAGGGATGATTTTTTATTATTTACTGTAAACCTTGCAATTGAATAAAGCTCTTTTTTTTACCATGACTACATGTACTTATAACGTCCACTTGTAAACTGGCAGAACGAGCTGTAGTATTTGACTAATACATCAAAAATGCTTTTTTCCCCTCTATAACTGCCTTTATGTGATATAATTAAAGTAGAGTGCAATATAGTTTCATACTATTTATTTATAGACATGTAAATTCTGTGTGAATAAAACAAAAATCACTGTTACTGAAAACAAAAACAAAAAAAAAAAACTAGGGCATGCAGTAACATCTGGTTAGGGTTCTTTTTTCCCAGAGCAAAATACTTACCGGGACACCAGACTCATTCGCATTCTGTCTGGGTCTACCTGAGTCAGTGGGGTGCTGAAGGCATTTCAGAATGGAATTCATGCTGCTGATTTATTCCACATGGCTACCATAGCAACAGACTCTGAACCAGTTCAGCTGACTTCCTCATCAAAGATCCCTTTTCTGTCTTTCTGTCAAGTTTTAACGCTGTTCCTTGGGCCCCTGTAGCCAATGGTCCCTGTGGTCACTCATATATCATCCTCTACTCCATGACACTTGTTCTTGTAGTTAAGCTCCAAAATGCCTTCTTTTCTTTTGGGATTGAAATGAGCATTTGACTCCTGAATCTGGCTCCTGATTTCACACGTAGATGGCATCTGAGTTGCTTTAACAGATGCAAAAGAAGAGTTTCAATCTGGAACCCCAATAATGCATTTTAGGATCGAGAGGCACAAATATCTGGAAACCAACCAATATCCCAAAAGTTAAAGGCCTCTGCAATAAAAACAGTAGCTTTGTGAACGACAGTGCTCATTCTTTTTCTCTGTTTACGCATTTCCTTTCTTTTTTTGTCTTCTTTGTTGTCCCCACACAGCGCTGCTTCCATCAGGAGCCATTGTACCAGAACACTTCATTACAAGTGAAAATGTCACAGAAGCGGGGGTGGGATCGGGGGTTATGAGGCAGTGGAAAATGAACAAACGGTAAACGATCCACTACAGGTACTAACACTTTGCTGTTTTGTACAGTATGCTGTACGAGTGCCTGTGGATACGTTTTTGTAAAGATTGATCGTGTTGTGCCCAGCAAATAGCAACATAGATCTCTCCCCTTCTCACAGCTTTCTCTCTCGTTCTCACTTTCTCTCTCCATCTTCCAAAAACTCTCTTTTGCTTTACCGCACACGCCGTGTCTTTTTGTCCATTCTGTTCCATAAACAACCGACCAAGACTTCATTTAGCATTGACATTTGCAATACTCAGTTGCAATGCTTTGCTTTTATTATTTACCTAAAATTCAGCAAATGTTGGCTTTGTTTAAATCAATGATCAGGTTATGTATACTTAAGTATTTTTCTGTATTATGTAGAATAAATATTGTTATTTATTTATAAGCCCATCTTTTATCTCTTGATGTTCTTGTCACATAAGTGTGACAAATAAGTTTAACCATCAAAGGTAATTCTCTCCACATTGATAAGCAAAGATAAATGAACAGATACAACCCCAATTCCAAAGAATCTTGCAAATCTCATAAAGTCATATTATATTCACAATACAACACAGAAAACAGATAAAATGTTTACATTAAAAAAATAGACCAATTAAAAAAAACACGAGATCATTTCAAATTTGATGGCATCTCAAAAATATTGGGACAGAGGGAACAAAAGGCTGGAAAAGTAAGCAGCAGTAAAAAGAAATATCAGGAGAAACACTTTGCAAATAATTACTGTTGATGAACTGGCAACAGGTCAATGACATAACTGGGTATAAAAAGAACATCTTGGAGAAGCTGAATGTCTCAGGAGCAAAACTGGACAGAGGTTCACCAATCTGCAACAAACTGTCAAAAGATTGTTGAACAGTTTCAGAATCGCGCTCCTTAATGTACAATTGTGATGACTTTAAATATAATCTCAGTACATAATATCATCAAAAGATGCAGAGTATCTGGAGAAATCTCTGGGTGTATGGGAAATGGCTGCAAATCAAAATTGGATGCACATGATCTCGGGCCCTCAGGCGGCACTGCATTCAAAAATAAATAAAGGCATGTTCTGTTGTGGAAATCATTGCATGGGCTGAACAACACTTCCTGAAATCACTGTCTGTGAATACAGTTCACCGTGCCATCTACAAATGCAGGTTAAAGCTGTATCGTGCAAAGAAGAAGCCATATGTTAAACAGAAACACAGCTGTCTTAGAATCCTAAATCAGACAGGAATGGGACAACATTCCTCTCCTAAAGTCCAGCAGTTGGTTTCCTCAGTTCCCAGAAATTTATGGACTGTTGTTGAAAGAAAAGGAGATGCTACACTGTGGTAAACATGTCCCAGCTTTTTGAGACAAGTTGCTGACAATTTTACTGTCAAAATTACCTTGTTTTTTCTTAAAATAGTACACTTTCTTAGTTTAAACATTTATTAATCTATTGTGAATGAAATATGGGTTTATGAGATCTGCAAATCAGTGCATGCAGTTTTTTTTTATTTTACACAGTTATGTTTAGAATTGGCATTGTATGTTGGTTGATAAAAAAAAATGATGTTGACAATATGCTAAGTCAATCACAAATAATATAGACATCAAAACACTGCACACACACACACACACAACAGCAGGTCAACATGTGCTCTGTGTTACCTCACTGACAAAACTGTCGTAAAGTAGTTTCAGCCCCTACATTACATAACCAGAACGTGAGAGGTTGCATTGACCTCTGACTGACCCAAGAAAATATGCATGTGCGTTTATTTATATGGTGTCATGATTTTTGTATCTTCACATGGCTCACAAAAGCACATGTGTCATGATATAAAAATTCTAATCATTCATTCAAGATGATTCATTCCATGTGTCAGCGTGTTTTCCTCTGATCCCAGACTGTGTGCATATACAAAATGCCCACCACCTGTCAGTGTGATGGGTGGCAGGCATCTACCACCCTTCACATCTGTGATGTTTCCCACAGCTGTGACATTTCCCGCAGCTCTTGTACTTCAGACACAAGAGAAAGGAAAGCTGAGAAAGATGGGAAGTGCAGCTCACCTGGCTTTTTCCTACTACTGACAGTCTGGGGAAAGCAGAGAAAGCAGGATGAGTCAGTGAGAGAGAGAGAGAAAGTGTGACGTGAATAAAGCAGTGAAAAGGAAAAGGAGAGGAAAAGGAAACTTAGGAACGTGTACCCAGTGAGGTGTGTGATGGGAAACTCTGTGCTCCACTCTCCTTGGGGTTTTGCCTCTCTGGGGGATAACAAACTTTGAAATATATTACTGCCTCATCTGGTAACCTGAACTCTAAATCTTCCAAGAGAAGAACCTGATGCAAGTGAAAAACATGGTTGCTTTAAAATAGGGTGCATGACCGACAGGTATGAATTTATATTACTGCTTAGCTTGGCTTATTATTATTATTATTATTATTATTATTATTATTATTATTATTATTATTATTATTATTATTATTATTATTATTATTATTATTTATGATTTATTTTTACATTTCACCAGCAGAATGCCTGAAAAAGAAATAGAAACTTAAATTGCTTTTAAAAGGGAGAAGAAGAAACATTCACAATCAACACCACAATCAGCAGATGGGACAACAACGCAATAAACAGAATCGTATTTAAACAGAATCATAATTCATTAAAAAAAATGCAGCTGTGCAGCTTTATTTAACATCTCCATTTAATAAAGTACACTGTGTTTAGTGAAAGTGATGCCCATTGCATGAATGTTGTATCGTGAATCTGGGTGTAATCACTACATTTGTGTCCCTGTGGGGGTTGCTCTGTCCTCTAATCCATCTCTTTATCCCAGCATCTTGCTCATTACATAACTCTGACCTTTGGACTGTGTCAGCTTTAACAGCTGGCCAAGGCTGTTAAACACCAAACAACACGCACAGACAAAGAGCACTCATCATATTGGTCTTATAAGCAGGGGAAATAAAACAAAAAGTCTTGATTTATACATGAAAGCAAAAACTATGTGGTTACAGAGGCATGGAACAAGCTCAGGTATATTATGTAGTTCTAAGAATTCCTCTATACGTATTGTTGATCCTAGCTACAGAAATGCATGTGTTTAAGGCTTTGCATCTAATTAAGTAAGCATATTGTAGGCACCCAGCCTGCTTGCCCAGTGAAATAGCCGGTCATCCATTCATCTAATCAGTATGCACAGAAGCCATTCCTTCCCGTTTATTCTTGGTACAGTATAGCTTTATGTGACTCTGTGTGCAGGAACTGGACTCACAGGAAAAGTAACATTTTGTACTGAGCGTAATTCTAAGAAAAGAAATGAAATGATGATGATGTTTGGATATTATTACAGAGTTTATGTGACTGTAATTCTTCATGAACTATATTAAGGACAAGCAGCTCAAAACAAATTGCACGACTTCTACTCTGCACACTTGCTGCATACTCTGCAGCTCAACCAGGAGGCCAAACATAACCAACTGTGGTGTTTTAATGAAGATTAAAATACAGCCTCCTCTACTGAAGAGAGGCAATAAAGGATCAGGAAAACAATGAAGAAGAAGATGTTTTACCCAATGCTGAATGACCCACTGGCTACTGAGTGAAAATAGAAAACGTTTAAGGCTGTAAGGTACCAACAGCTACTAGTTTCAGCCACAGAAAACACACGGATTTGTATGAGTGATCAAATTAGAAGTCTTAAGCAGATTGTTCAGCACTTCGTGACACTTTCAGAGATATTCTTCATGTAGTTCACTAATACTTTGGAAGTGATTACAGCATACTTTTGCCACTCTGCAGTTCTTTCATGGACCACACATTCAAATGCAATCCAACTTTGCAAATTTGCCTCAACAGTTCATAAAGAGAGCTGAATGTTAGTCAAGCACTGAATAACAGCAATGTGTGTGCATTACAGCAGCAGGCAGCTGGGAGCCTGTGGTTGCTGGTGAATATTTGATGAGAGAATAGATCCTCTCCCTGGGCAGGTTGAGTACAGTGCGCATACTCAGTCACACACAGAGGCACTCACAGACACACACATGCAGGCATACCCTGATGCGCACACATACACCAGGTGGTACAGTTTCTCTGCTGTTCAGCAGTTATGCAGGTGCCAGTGAAGGTGATATAAGAGTATACTGCAAATTCCCCGATGAAAAGCACACCAGAAAGTGATGCCTCTCGTTCTTCATGGTGTCAGTCTTAGAAATCATCAGGCTACGCAGTGTGCACACATGCAAGGTCATCGTTTCTTTTTCGCCAGCGGTGAGAGCTGCAAGAGTTGAATACTAAGAGAGACGAGCGCAAAGAGAAAAGGGAGCAATTACAAGCGCCCTTTTTCATTATCTCTAAGCCAGTCCAAGACTTTTCTTTAAATGTTTTAATCATTTATTAAACATTTTTTAGAGCATGACTTTTAAAATTCTTCTTCACTCATATTTAAGTTACAGAATAGCAGAGAACACACCTTTAACATGAAAACAATCAGGAATAATATTTATTTTAAAACACATTTTTTGCACGATTCAATATAAATGCTTTTTGGCTTTGAAAGAAAAGTATACATCGTAGGTAAGGTGGCTGCATGTCAGCTGAACAAAGTCTACCTTTGACACTGCACACTGGGAGTGCAGGAGTCTCCCTGTAGTCTAAAACCCCCATCTTCTTTTACACCTCTTCAATTATATACAGCCTGCTGTCTAGACCTTATCACACAACTTGTACAAATATTCTGAGGCCCAGGTAAAAAAAAAACATTATAGATTGGTGGCTTCAGGGATAGTCATCACATGCTACAGGGACACAGGCGCACACAGATTCATCATTGTCATATGGCTGAATTGTGTATTTCGGATATTTGTCAACTATGTAACTGGAAGAGAGGTGCATTGCTGATAACACAAAGCACATTTGTACACTCTCTGTACCTTTTAATATTAAAGCTTACTAACGTTAGCAAGATATGCCTGATGCAAGAAAGACAGCAAAAATGTCTCACAGCTTTTCTCAATTCCAATAATGAGTTACATTAATATTAAAGCTCAGTCAAGTCTGCTCAGCCTAACTTAGTTTTCTAGAAGCATGATTCATACAACCTGGAATCTGTCATTGGCTTTTTCCTTTCACCTTTAAGATACTTATTAAGGTATTCCTTATTTCCAGTCAGACTAGATGTATTTTTATTCCACTCACTCTCATTTTTATTCTCACCCATCCTTTTCGCCTTTGCCAGTCTGACTCTGATCAGCAGTGATTTTGTGCTCACTGATTTGGAGGATTTGGGGGCGTGAACTGTGTTATCCCCAGATTTCTCCCACGACACGGCAGCAGAGGGAGGGGCTGGTGTAAAAAAGCAAGATAAGAATAGTAGGAGCAGCGATAAGCCCGTACAGATGTCTGTCGGTGCTGTCTCTTTAAGAGTATTTTTAGTCTAGGAGATAGCAGTGGTCACTCATCAGGAAAAAAAAGACTGGGTGGCTTGCTCAGTGTTCTAGCACGATGCCGAGTGAGGAAGGCACAAAGCACAAACCATTCTCCCAAGTGACACATATCAGACTGCCCGTGCTTGGTAACTCTACCTGTGTCTCATACGCATTCAAACACAATCAAGTTAACAGTCACTCACTTGTATTGTTTGGAACATATTTTATGTGTGACACAGTTTTTCCTTGAGTCCAACTGTACGCAATGTGTTCAAGGGGAAAAACAACCCATGACAAATGAATCATTTTTCCTGTCCACTGTTTGAGCCATTCCCTGCGATAAAAAAAGGCATTAAATTCTGGCAACTAATAACGTGGTGCAAAGAAGAATGTCCCACGTTAGAGTACTTTTCCCAAAACAGAACTTCATTTCTGGAATGCAAACACCTTCATCAACTGTTAATTTCATATTTTTGTTCTTTCCACATGCTTTGGTTCCATCCAGAGGGTATTGCTGCAAGTCCATATTTTCCCTTCCTAGGTGAAGATATGTAAATTTAATGACTCTGGCAAAGTGTGTGTGATCAGGTTACTGTATAGATTACATTGTGACCCTGCCAGATACTCAGGCACAGAGACCTAGAGACCTAGGGAAGACAGCAATACGCCTCCATGCAGGTTACCACTCCACATTGCTCCGGCTCTGCTCAAGAGAAAACCATGCCGGGGAAAAACTGCTTTGCCTTCCTCAAGGGTCAACGTCAGAGGTGTGTCTTTTTGTAATCTTGTTCCAAATTTATTGAAGAAAAAAAAAAAGACAGCTATAAGTGAATGTTTGGCTGTCTCATATGTGAGAATTACAGCTACGGGATATAAAAAAAAATTAAAAAACAACTGCCAGGTAGCATTATGCTCCAGTGTGTCTGCTTAATTAAACTGAGAGAGAGATAAGTGCTGCTTCTCAAATCAGTTTCAGTTTGTTTGTGTACAGGGAAACAGTGAGAGAAAGAGAGAGATGGGTGTGTGGGTGTCGAGATCAGGCGCAACTGTGGAGAGAAGAATCTCTCATGGTGTATGCCTGAATGAGCAGGAGGGCAGTGCTGCATGAAAGAGAACCAGAGACATGTTTGGTCAACTGTCTTGTTAGTCTTTAGTTTAAAAATGTTGTTAGTTTAAAAATTTAATTAAGAGATGAATTCATAGTTTTTATTACAAGACTCTAGGCTGGTAGGTAAGCAATATGGTATGATGGATGCTCTGCTGTCACTGAGCAAGGAAGTGTGGCATTCCAGCTGGCCAGAAAAAAGCCGAAAGACTTTCATGTTGACTGTAGGGTTCAGCTACGAAGGCCTGTTAGTGTATTTATCTGTCATGTGATTCTTTCCCTGAGAAATACAAGCTTGAAGGCCACAGACCTCAATCGTGACAGATTTACAGGTTTATGTAAACAATATGAACGCTGTGTAATTTGTGCTTCACTTAAATCTAAACTAGAACCACATAGACCATACACAAGCCCAAAGACCCGTAATTCACACTCATCTGTATTCACTCACTGTTTTACATGCTACCCATAAATTTTCCACACATTGATACTTGCCCAGTCTATTTAGGCTTCAGTGTCTGAGTGAAATTGAATAAAAAAATAAATTGAAAAGGAACAAGAAAGGGGTTTTAGCTCGCTGATGTGAATTTGATGGCAACAACATGTCTCGAAAAAGCTGGACAGGGTAAACAAAGAGGTGAAATAGTAAGTGGTACAAAAAAAAAAACAGCTGGAGGAACATCTTGCGATGATTTACTATTTTAACATCTTTACCTTACAATATAAAGTGCCTTGAGGTGACTGCTGCTCTGATTTGGCGCTATATAATAAAATAGAATTGAACAGAGCTGAATTGAATTGAATTGAATTGAATTGAATTGAATTGAATTGAATTGAATTGAATTGAATTGAATTGAATTGAATTGAATCAGGTTAGCAGGCATCAGGTCTCAGGCAGAGTTTCTCAGTAGTAAAAATAGGCAGAGGTTCACCATTGTGGAACAATTTCAGAATCATGTACCTCAACATAAAATTGGCTTCAGTACACCTTCAGTTCTTCATATCATCTACAGTACATAATATCATCAAAGGCTACAAAAAATCTGAAGAAATCTAATGCAAAGGAAAAGACTGAAAATCTAAATTGGATGTCCGTTATCCGTGAAAACAGGTGTGATTCTGTCGTGGAAATCACTGTATGGACTCAGGAACACTTGAAAATCACTGTGTGTGAAGGCAGGTCACCATGCCATCCACATAGACAGGTTAAAGCTCTGTCGTGCAAAGAAGAAGCCATATGTGAACATGATCCAGAAACTCAGCCGTCTTCTCTGAGCCAAAGCTTATTTAAAATGGACTGAGGCTAAGTGAAAAACTGCTCTGTGGTCAGATGAATCCAAATTTGAAATCTTTAGTCTCTGGACTAAAGCTTAGAGGGCTTGTTATCAGCATTCAGTTAAAAAGCATGCTCTCTGATGGGGTGTATTAGTGCCTATGGAATTTGTCGCTTCCACATCTGGAAAAGCACCATCATAGCTGAAAGGTTTTAGATTAATGTACGCTCCCATCTGAACAACATCTTGTGCAGGGAAGACCCTGCATATTTCAATGCTAAACCATATATTGACACTATTACATCAGCATGGTTTCACAGTAGAAGAGTCCAAGTGGAGAACTGGCCCACCTATGGTCCCGAACGTACACCAATTAAAAACATCTGGCCCATCATGAAACAAAAAACAAATATGAGAAAGAATACCCAGGACTGTTGAGCACCTAGAATCCTCTGTCAGACAAGAATGGAACAACATCCATCCACTTATCCTGTTTAGGGTCGTGAGGGGGCTGGAGCCTATCCCAGCTGAATAGCTGAGAGGCAGGGTACACCCTGTACAGGGCCAACACAGAGAGACAACTTAGCATGGCCAATTAACCTAACCCCAGTAAGTGCATGTCTTTGGACTGTGGGAGGAAACCAGAGTACCTGGAAAAACCCGTTCAGACACAGGGAGAACATGCAAACTCCACACAGAGAAAGCGAGACCTGGGTCAATTTTACACAATGCCCCAAATTTTGTGCAATTGGGGTTATACTTTTGATACATGTGAGGAAACCACACAAAAAAAGCAAGCTTTCAGACTGTTCCCCGTCAGCAACTTGATTTTTGTTTTCATCTGCGTTACACACGAGAGCCTCTAATTCATTTTTTTGGAGTCAGCTGGTAAATACGTGAGGGATGCAGTTAAAATCTATGACGCCGTAGTAGCGTGAGAGCAAAATTTCAGTCTGTTCTGCTTTAATCAGAGAGTATGCAGGAGAAAAAGGGGTGGTGACAGTGGAGATTGTGGTTATTGTATTTAAGCTGACAAGCTGGGCGGGATCAAAAGAAAAGAACATGATGGGCGCACATCTAGCGACTTCCTGCTGTCTTACATAATATTATACTGACAAACACAAATCTGTTGTGAGGAGGGATGTAAACAGTTTAACAACAACAGCAACAGCAGCAAGCTGTTAATGATCAAATTCTAGACATTTTGTTTACTGTCATTTGCTTTGAAATATCAAAGACAATCGTACTATTCGTCTCATGATCCCGGCCAGCAGAACATATAAAATCTAAAGATCTCAACACTCTATCCCACAGTAATCTAAGGAAGTAGTGACACATACAGTGAAGACATTAGCCTGAACTAAGATAATTTCAGTTGTGCTCTTGCTCTGTTCTGATGCTTCACAAAACAGAAAGAGGAAACAGAAGGAAGCACAGGATTGTGAAGATGCGACAGACGTACGCAGTTTTAAGATTACTTAATGGATTTTCAGCTCAGGTAGGAGGACACGGCAAAGTTACAGCCTATATCCCCAGATGGAGACTGTGCTACATGTTTCCTGTGTTTGTGTCTGTCTGTCTGTGTGTGTGTGTGCGTGTGTGTGTGTGTCTGCAGTGAAGCCAGATTTGGCGCTTTCCAAAGAGAGATCATAGCGATTCTGCTGCTCACACATCACACATGACGTAACTCTTCCACACGCCCACACAACACTTGTTCTGTATCCTTCCCACAGAGCTTCCTCAGGCTCACCAGACACTGAATAGGAAATTATTGACTGTAGGACTGAGTACATATGCATGCACGGGTGGAGCTATATTAGTGCTCAAAAATGATGAACTGCGGTGGTGAGTAATCATAGATGGTGAATGTTCTCTTTTATGGCAGTAGGATGCGCTACAGAAGCAATATATGATACAGGAAGTTTTGCTAAACTTTTTTAATGCATTCTGCACATCAATTCACCAGGAGGAAAACTACATATGATAATAGGGTATAAATCTTTGCATTTGTAAGATGATGCATTCCAAATGTAATTATAAATTCTGCAAAGTTGTCCGAAGTGTCTGAACTGGAGGGAGGGTGCTGTTGGTGGCATCTTTGTTTGTTTGTTTGTTTTTAACACTCACAGCAGGGCATGAGAGAGTGGTCCAAATTGTCTCTTCACATCACATCTGCTCTTTAAATTGTGAGAGAGATACGAACAAAGACATGCAAAATCCAAAGGATGTGTTCTGAAAACTTTGATAGCTGTCCAAGTGTGCACTGTGGAAGAATTGTAAACAAAGACATTTGGTACAAATTTCATTTGTATGATTAAATGAAACAGTATGTCAGTATTTGTAGAGTTGCCCACACATTTTTGCTTTAATACCTATGTTTATTTGTAAATGAAACCAGTTAACTGATGTTCTAAAATGGAAACTGTGTTGCTTACATCTATGGAAGAGGTCTGGACCTAAGGCTGGATGGATCATTTACATTAAAAGAGAGAGCGCTATAAGAAGGCAGCTTAGAGACCAGGTAGAGATGAACTAGATGAACTGATTTCTTCTAAGACGAGGCTTGAAGTTGATCTTCACAATATATAAGCTGGCGAAACATCTATCAGTCTTTCTTTCAGACAAAAGAAGGCTATAGCTTGCTCACTTTCTTAGTGGTGTTCTGGCATCTCAACAGACACGCATATGTGAACACTGTCAATCCAAAACAGGGCCTACACATAAAAAAGAGACAGATGCTTGCAGTGAACTTACAGATGAGACATTATTTGCCGCCCTAGTGCTCAAAGTTAATTTAAATCCGCTGTGATTTCTGAAAAGGAGCAATAAGTGGACATGGCACGGGACCAATATTTGCCTAAAATATAGTTAATCGTGACTAGCATTTAAAGTGACATGAAATTATCCAGTGCTGCTCTCTTGCCCCAGTACATTCGGATCATATCATCCATATATACTACATATACTACTCAGAAGGTGGGTAACATGAGGGTAAATTTTCAGGTCTGGTCACACGTGACTCCAGGGGAACCAAATCGCTTGTCCCCTTTAATTTCAATTTCCGTGCGTGATATATATTGTGATCACCTGTCAGATGTGGCGCCTGCGCACTAGAGTGGGAGGCGGAGTGGATGCTGATCGCTCTCTATCTGCTGCCCTGTGCTCTCCATCCCTCGGCGATCAGACAGACACGGACAGGGGGTCTCTCAGGAAGATTGGGGAGGATGGGGAGGCAGATCAGCTGTCGATGAAGGTACTGTTTCCTTCGGCTGCTCTCGTATACTGCGCTCCAGTGTTTGACATTGTGACCGTGGAGGGTGAAGGATGCTTGGTTGCAGGATGGGAGGAGGTGAGCGGGGGGGGGACGCGGAGTGGATAACAGATGGTATTTCGGGAAATCACAAGGATGACAGGGCTTTAGCTGGGTTTATTCACAGTTTTACGCCGGTTTAAAATAATCTAGAACAGTAGACTACACGTGGAGTGTAAAAATATCCGTAAAGGCGCCTGGTCAAGGACACACAAAAAAGGTGAAATTTTCTTTTCCTTTTTTTCTCTTTTCTTTCGCTCACCCGTGGGCTGTTCTCGGATGTTGCCCGGTTTCTAGAGCTTGGTGGTTATGCATGATGCTTTTTCATTTCGATAAACCACCGTGGATGCAGACCCGCCGCGTACGAGTGAGCCTTTGCTGCAAGTGGGCATTGCGTAGTAAGCGTTGAATCCTGCTGTAAGTGCCTATTTAGAAAGATAATTGCCCTTGATGTTGCTTTTGTCAAAGAAAGTATCAGTATTCACTTCCCATGCATTATCTGCTGGGCCGCTACCCGGATGTGCCTGCAGTTTCTCCAGTGAGAGCGCAGATTTCCTGTGTTTACTCGTCTGGCTGCTGTAAAACATGTCCTGCGTGACATTTCTCACTCCGTGACAATCGGTGCCATTTGGGTAATGAAAGCGGAATTCTGTCACTGTGGAGGAAAATGGTGATCTGGAGCTGTGAGTCCACCTTCAACGGTCATTTGAATAGAATTCGTTGTAGCCCGGTTCACTGAGAGCGATCTCCTCCTCCTGTACTGCACATTGGTGCGTATCGCAGGCTTTAAGTGGCGGAAAAGGTTCTCTGTGATGTGTACAGGCTGTGATCGCAAGAGCGTTTCTGACCCCATCCATGGTCCTCAAAGCAACAGTCGGTTCGGAGGAAATCAGAGAGCGTGAATCTTTAAAGGGTATCTCTGTACAGAGGCGACCATCATTATACAAATGATGAGCATTGGTGTGCCTAATGCACAGATTCTTCACTGTGTATATTTCACATGTGAATTCCTCTATTGAAAACTGTGCAGTTAACAGATTTAAATAAAGATAAACTTCTGAGAGAGTTAATTACATAGATTTGATTTCATATAAGCTAAAACCGCATTAGTGTTGAAGGGATGGGTGAAATTATCCCTTTTTTACTGCATTCATTCATATATTAGTATTCTGTTTCTATTCTGTTTATTGAGCATTGCATTGGCTCAAACACAGTATGCATATGTGGCTCACAAATTTTCATTATCCCTCCCTCTTCTCTTTGTCACCTCACACATCCTCTCTTTGACTGTCACGTTTAAAGGAAATCTGATGTAGATGCTGAGCCAGAGGAGAGCCCAGGGAGCAGCGGCAGTAGCAGTAGCGGCAGCAGTGGGGCTGTAGATGCCCTCTCCACAGGTCCAGCCCCCCCTCAGGCACCTGTGGGAGAGCCGGGACAAAGTGGAGACAGTTCCTGCTCTGACTCTGACAGTCCTGTAGATTCCAGCTCCTGCAAAGAGGACGAGGGGGAGGACGAGAGAGACCCAACCATGTTCTCCTCCAAATTCCTCAGTGGGGCAAACCCCCTCAATGCTGTGTCCTCTGCTGTAAATAAGTTTGGTTTGTTTGGAGATGATAGCGAGGGGGATAAAAAATCACCTCCTCAGCAGGGGCCAAAGCAATCTGGACAGCAGAAGCCAGTAGCAGGCTCTGGAAAAGACCAGCAGCAGCAGCAGCAGCCGCATCCCCATAAACCAGGCCAGACCCCTCCTATGCAAAAGACCCAACAACTTCCCAAGCAAGGTTCACCACAGTTGCGTGGGAATGGACAAACAGGCCCGTCAAACAAACCTGCTGGGCAACAAACAGCTTCAAAGACAGGGACTCAGCCTGAAGTCCAGCATAAAGGAGAACCTCAACCTATACAGCAAAGTTCACCTAAACCTGGAGATCAACAGCAGACGAGGATGCAACAACAAAGCCCCGCTAAGACTGGTGCACAGAAACAAGAACCAGCAAAGACTGGGATACAGAGATCAACAAAGGTTGAGCCTGAGGTTGGAAAATTGCACCAGGCATCACCTAAATTGGGACAGCAACAAGATGAGTTGTCTAAGGTAGGACAAGAGCAGAAAGGCATCAGGACCACATCCCAACAGCAGCCCACCGATAAACATGGCCCTCATCAACAAGGCAGTAAGGGACCTGGCCCATCTGGCATGACGCAAGCAGGGTCTTCATCACCTGGAACAACCAAAGCAAGATCTGAGCCAACAGCAGCAGCAGCGAAGTCTCTCTGCCCAGTGTGTAAAACAACAGAACTTAGAAAGGCGCCGCCTAACCATAAAACCTGTACACAGTGTAAAATGGATGTGTGCAGCTTGTGTGGCTTCAGCCCTCCAGACTCTGATGTAAGTAGTGGCTTAATGTTGGCTTTGTATCATTTGTTTTATACTTTCTCATAACTTTGCTCTGTTCAATGTAAATGCTCATTTATTTGATGCTACTAATTCTAATCAGTTCTATTTGAATACTTTTCGTATACACTACGGATTAAATATATATGTACTTAAAAGTATTCAAATTGTGCACTTTTAACTGATCTCCTCAGATAATGAAGGGAAATGGTCAGAAGTCAAATGGTTGTTTACCTCCTCCTATTAGTGCATCTTAAAAATTCAGAATATCGTGAAAAAGTTCTCTTTTTGTGTGTGTAATTTAATTTGAAAGGGTAAACTTTAATATCACTTTAAATATTTCAAGCCCTTTTTTTGTTTGAATTTTGATCACAGCTTACAGCTCATGAAAGTCAGAAATCCAGTGTCTCACATTATTAGAATATTTCAGTTTGAGTAAACTACTATTCAAACAGTATACTGTAAATACTGTACCTCAGTCTAATTCAGTACATGCAGCCACAATTGTGGGGAAGACTTCTGACTTGACTATTGTTCAGATGATGATCATCGAAACCCTCCACAATGAGGGTAAGCCACAGAAGGTCATTGCTGGAAGGGCTGCCTGTTTGCAGAGTGCTGTATCATAGAATATTAATGGAAAGTTGAAAGAAAACGTGTGGTAGGAAAAGGGGCACAAGCAACAGGAATGCCTGCAGATTTGAGACGAACGTTAAGAAAGAAGTCAATTTAAGAACTTGGAAAAGCTTCACAAGGACTGAGACAGAGTTTATACAATTCTAATGAGGTTGAAAGTCAATATTTGGTATAGTTTTCCAAGAATTGTGAAGGACATCCAAAGCTCTTCTTTTGATGTTGGCTTCCTTTTTTTCTGTTCTCCGTCAAGATGATCCCGCACTGCTTCAATAACATTGATTTTCAGGCTCTATGGAGACCAATCTATAACTTATAGTGTTCCATTGTGTGTTTTTGTATCCAGGTATATTTTTTACTGAATTGGCAGTGTGTTTAGGATCATTGTCACGTTTAGGATCATTTTACATTGCTGTAAAATTAAGCCGTTGCCAATCAGACACTTTCCAGATGGCGTTGCATGGTCGATCAAAATCTGACTGTCCTTTTCCGCATTCATAATTCCAAAAATTTTGACAAGATCCTAAACACAACTGGCTGGAATGCAAACCCAAACCATGGCAATGTCTCCTCCATGTTTTACAGATGGCTGTAGTACCCATTTTTGTATTTCTCTCCTGACCTCCTCTGAACATATTGATGATAATTTGAACCAAAAATTTAAACTTTGGATTCATCATTCCATACGACCTGTTGCCACTGATTTTCAGACCAGCTTTTGTGTAAGCTGGCATATTGCAGCCTTTTCTCCCTGTTCCCATTCCTTAAGAATGGCTTCTTGGCAGCCACTCTTCCACTGAGACCATCTGATGATGCTTTGGTGGATAGGAGATGGATCAACTGGAGGACCTGTGTCAGATGTTACTGACATGACTTTCATATGCTGTTCATTCATATGCTTTAGAAAGGCTTTTAAGCCCTGCAACTTCTTCTTTTGTCCTCTACAGTTTGTGTTTCCTCAAATTTTTTAAGTAACCACTGTACAAAATACTTTCATAAATGTCTCCTTGGGAATCACTGTTGGTGCAAAATACAATTTTATGCTTGTCAAGCTGTATTATCTTTGGCTTTTCCCGCTAGATTCAACTAAAGAAATGTGTCACTTCTTATGTGTTTTTGCAACAGGCTGCTAGTAACAAAGTGTCTAAAGATACAATTAAAAATGGGTTCTGTGGTCTGTTATGTGCAGACACAACACTGGTTCATCCCTTGAGTTAGCTGCCTTTTTTATGCTGGAATGATTCATAGGTTAGTGTTAAGTGTCTTAAAAACAAACAAACAAAATATTCCTTGGAAAATGGTCAGGTACGTACATGGACTGGACTGAAAATGAGTGAAAAAGCAGCCAGTGTCCAAAACCTTCAGAAAGTCTGGTGTCTTGGAAGCAATATAAAGAAATGAGGGGCAGCTCAAGACTTTTGAATAGTACTGTACATTAAGAAGCACGGCACACAAACATTTTCAGGAAAGGGGCTGCTACTGTCACATTCCTAATAGCAAGCCAATCCTGAACCAGAGACACTGTCAGGAGGATGTTATCTGGGCTAAGGAGAAAAAGATTTCCTTTTCCATTAGGACTTAGCACCTGCTCACAGTGCCAAAACTACTCCTCAGTAATTTGCTGACCATCTTGTCACTTTGCTTGATTGGCCAGCCACCTTTCCTGACCTGAACCGCTTACAGAATCTATGGGGTATTGTCAAGAGGAAGATGAGAAACACCCGACCTAAAAATATAGACGAGCTGAAGTAATTTATTGTGAAGGAGCTCCAACCAAGTACTGAATGTGTAAATGAACATGCTTTTCAGAAGCTGGACATTTTGGTATTGTAAAGCCATTTTTATTTGATTGATATTAGGAAATACAATTTTGATAGATGCAATAATCAAAATTACTGGCTTTTATTTCAAAATTTAGGCAAAAAAGGCTTGACATATTTCACTTTATGTGTAATGAATATACAGTCATGGCCAGAAGTTTTGAGAATGACACAAATATTATATTTGCACATGAGCTGCTGCCCTCTGGTTTGTATGTGTGTTTGCCAGATGTTTGTATCACATACAGAAATATAATTGCAATCACATTATGAATAACAAAAGCTTTTATTGACAGTTAGAATGAGGTAATGCAGCAAGTCAACATTTGCAGTGTTGCCCTTCTTCTTTAGGACCTCTGCAATTCTCCCTGGCATGCTCTCAGTCAACTTCTGGACCAAATCCTGACTGATACCAGTCCATTCTTGCACAATCAATGCCTGCATTTTGTCAGCAGTAGCCTTTGTGGACATTGATATTTGTGTCATTCTCAAAACTTCTGGCCATGACTGTACTTTATACAATAAAAAAATATATA
>VUQK01020749.1:0-14960 GCA_015106715.1 Bujurquina vittata
GCCTAAGCACAGAAGCCCAGACTTCCCTCTCCCCAGCCACCTCCACCAGCTCATCGGGAGGGACCCCAAAGCGTTCCCAGGCCAGTTGAGAGATATAATCTCTCCAGCGTGTCCTGGGTCTACCCTGGTGCCTCCTCCCAGTGGGACATGCCCGGAGCACCTCACCCAAGAGGCAGCCAGGAGGCATCCTAATCAGAAGCCTGAGCCACCTCAACTGACTCCTTTCGATGTGGAGGAGCAGCGGCTCTACTCTGAGCCCCTCCCGGATTCTCCTCTGTAAATCACCACCTTATTGTGGTGGAGGGGGTTGTGTCCCAGGGATCCCAAGAGCTATGTTGTTCGGGGGCTTGTCCCCGTTGTAGGACCTCCCATGGCAAATTGGTCCTCGGTGGGGGTCCAGACAAAGAGCGGTTCAGAAGACCCCTATGGATATAACAACAAGAGAAAAGTTTACCCTGCCCGGGATAACGTTAGCGGGGCCCCACCCTGGAGCCAGGCCTAGGGAGGGAGCTCGAGAGAGGACGCCTGGTGGCCAGGCATTAGCCGTGGTGCTCGGTCGGGGGTGTAACCCGAAGAGGTTACATGGTCCCGCCCTCCTCTAGGCCCACCACCTGCAGGAGGACTCGAAGGGGTTGGGTGCAGTGGCCAAGGGCAGAGGCTCGATCCCCGGCTATCGAGACTGGCTATTGGGACTGCTGTTGTGACATTTATAATGATAATAGAAAGAAAATGTTGAATATTCAGACGTTACATGATCCATCCATCCATTCTCTTCCACTTATCCAGTCCTAGATCACGAGGGGCTGGAGCATCTCCCAGCTGCCATTGGTCGAGAGGCAGGGTACACCCTGTACAAGTCCGCAGTCTGTCACAGGGCTAACGTAGAGAAACAGACAACCACTCACATTTACACCTATGGGCAATTTAGAATCACCAATTAACATAACCCCACTGACTGCATGTCTTTGGACTGTGGCAGGAGACCGGAGAACCTGGATAGAACATGCAAATAAACACAGGACTGGGCGGCAGGGCTCTCCACCGCTCTGCAGACACAGCAGGTGAACTTGCTGTCAGAAGACTGGAAGGAGCTAAAAACCTGTGATGGAAACCTAAATGGAGAATGGTATTTGTTCAGGCAGCACAGTGAAGTTTAGCTTGCATTAGCTGATGAGCAACTACAGGCTCACTCATCATCAGCTTCCATCCAATAACTTTGAGTCATATTTATGCAGCTCGGTTCAATTAAGTTTTATTTGTATAGCTCAATATCAAATATAGAGGTTTAAAAGGTTTGGAATGTATAAAACGTGCAGCTTTAGAGCCTGTTCATCATCACCATTTCCTCACAGCTTGCAGCTGGCGCTCCGGCCACCGCTGTGGCTCTCGTGTTACATACTTAGTTTTAAAATTGCCAGCATTGCAATGAGTTTAATATTTGTGTGTCTGATTGCTCTGAAGATGTTACTTCACTGGCAGAAATCTCGCCCCATTTAGATTCTGAGTGCTCTCGCACATACAAAAATATTGTGAATAGTTTTTGAGTGCCCTAAAGATCCGAATTCATTAACTGCTGCTTGTGACATGTACGTCTGTTTGTATTTTGCACTGAATAATTCTGTTGTACTGCATATGTTCACTAACTCATGTCTAGTGCACGTCATGCACGTCTTCTGATAAAACTCTATTGGACAGGTTTTATAGTCCAACAAGATAATAGAGAAGTTGAATTGCGTATTGTGGCAACACATTTTAAATGGTCTTTATTAGGCTTTAAATACACTGAAGCCTCAGCTGAACCCTGATGGACTCACCAAGTGAGCTCAGTAGGTGCTCCTGTTGTTCTCTGACTTTGAAGACATTATGTGGCAGAGTGCTGACCTTTAAAAGCAGTTTAACTCAGCCTGAGAAACTGTTACTATTACTTCAGATTACTTTGTAATCCTTAAAATATACTTAAGTATATTTCCTAGTGTCCTCTTCATGGTTCCCATTTGTCTGTGGGATCCCAGGGTACTTGTAGCTGTCCTAAATGTCTGCAGTGTTGCCTTCTGGTAGTGCAGTCCTCTCGGTTCTGACTACCTTCCCTCTCTTTGTTACCATCTGACTGCACTTCTCCACTCCGAATGACATGCTGTTGCTGTAAATGTGTGTGGTGTGGATCAGTGAATCGATGTCTCGTTCCCTCCTGGCTTCCAGCTTCATGTCATCCATGCAGAGGAGGCGGCTGATGGCTGCTCCATTCGTGGTCAGTCTTGTTGATGATCTGGCTGAGGGGGTTCTGTGCAGAGCAGCAGTGGTCCCAGAGCATGTCCTTGGTAAATCCTTCAGTGATCAGTGATATACTGTATACTTACTGTACACATTTGATAAAATTAATCAAAATTTAAAAATGTGTTGCTATATTTTCCCATGTCAAGATTTGATCTCATGTCATTTTTTTTTAAATCACAGCAGATCCATGGATGAACTTTCCTGTTCTGCATGACCTCAGTAATTCCCCCTTTCTAAAGCAGAATGAGTATTTGACCCCCGTGTCCCCCGACGTGTCCCCAGCTTAATGCAAACGCAGCAATAAGAGAGCTGCGCCTCGCACACACTCGGACAGACGACACACGGACTCTTTGCCACTCTTTGATACATACGTGCACGTGTTTGGGCCGAAGCGCTGCGAGCCGCTCTTGGACAGAGCGTCTTTAACTTGAGCAGAGTTCGGCCTTTTGTCCTCTGCTGTTCAGAGCAGTGCTAAAACAGTGGCTTCAGCTTGATCTGCTGAGGCTCGTTTTGCACCCCGCTGGCCTGATGCCATGTGAAACAGGAGAAATATAAAACAGATTTTAGTCAGCTTGGGACAAATTATTTTCACCTGATAATGGCACATAATGAAAAGCCAAGACTGGATTCATTATCTGGGAACAATAGATGTGTCCATTTAATAGCTGGTCAGATATTCCACTTTGGAGCAGGCAGGCTGACTGATGGCCGTCCAGCAGTCAGCCAAAGAAATAAATCTGTTGGTGAATTTGTGGAGAAGATCAAATTTTAGGGTTAACTTTGTTGTTGTTTCTGAGAGTCGATTGTATTGGTCCAGTTTTTTTCTTCTTTCAGTACACTTTGTCACATGTCTACCACCCACTGTTTTTATGGCATTGCTCGCCTCACTGTTTGTCACACCAGAGATTCATTTGTCCTTTTGTTCGACTCGTCAAACCCACGTTTCTCACCGCTCCAGCCTGACTATTTGGGGCCTTTATTGGCAGCTAGAATTTGGGCTGGAGCTGCATTCATACGTGTAAATGTGAAAGCCCGAAGCACAATGCGAACAGGTGAAACAAAAAGAAACGGACACATAATTGCTGCTGCGTTTTCTGTGTTGATTTGGAAGCTGCTGTATGTGATGATGGCTGAGCTCTTTAGACGGATAATTTCACAATCAAATAACATGAATGAGCAAAAACGTATTTATACCCATCAGATTCTTTTAGTACTTTGAACATTAGGTGTGTCAGCACAACATGCATGCACTCTATCTGTGCATTTGCTATTAATGTGCATGCATTGGCATTTATGGTGGGCTGTGTTTGTCAGTGTTTAGCTTCAATACTTTAAAGCAAACAGGGCCGTCACTTCCATCCAGCGCTGCTCTGTGCACAAAGATGTTTTCCTGGCAGCGACGCCGGTCCCATCACTGCACCGCACGCTGCGGCCTTTCTCTTTCTGTTTGTCTGGCAGTTAAATCTCAGTTTTCATGCTCGCAGTTAATCACATTACATCACTGTCGCTCAAACTCGGCCCCCTTTGGCTGTCTGCTGCATTTTTACTGTTGTTTAATTTGAGGGAACAGCGAAGCTGAAAAGATGTTGTTTTTAATGACATCCTGACAACTCTAAACACATCCACAGTGGCTGCTCGGCTTTGTACTTGGCTTAAAGTTTCTCTCTCTACATTTTTATGACAGCTTTCAGAATTCATGCAGGTGTTTTTTTCTTTCTTTGTTCTCCCGCTTTGTGCACGCAGACTCTGAAGTCATCTACAGGAACAGCGACGGCCACGTCATCAAGTTCAACATCCTCACAAATGAAACCGAGATCGTCCTGACAAACAGCACATTCGTGAGTAGATGCGAGTCTTGTGTAGTGTGTGGTGTGCGGTATAGTGCTATTCAAAGTTGGGGTGCTGGGGCCTTAAATGTATGTATTTTATATTCCTGTCTCTCAAAGTAGATCACAGCCTTTCAAAATGAACTAAAGCCATGAAGAGAATTTAAACAAAGCCACCCAGTTTGACTTTATGTCCACAGCATCTGTGTATTCTGGTAGATGGATATCAACTGAAGCTAAATCAGGGCCGTGCTGTACGTTCCCGTAATGCACGTTGGTACCCCAGGTTGGTAAAGAGTCAATGTAACCTTTAGTTTAGCAGGCAGAAAACTGCATTCTTATTTAAAATGGTAGCTCGAGTGTTTTTACAGAATAATACCTTTTTTAAAAATTATGAAATCGTCTCAAATTCTGTTTGGATCGGTCGCTCTTTTTTTGATCAAGAGAATTTCCAGCACAAATGTCTTTTTCTACATATTTCGGTCACACGGTGCTGTTGCATGTTCAGCTAACCCTTTCTGACATTTTGGCTAGAAAGAGCTCATTCCAAAAAAAAGCATATAAAATTTTTTAAAAAGACAGTTTTTGACTTCGTCTTAACAGTTTGGAGGGTTTTTTTTTCCATTCAATGGTCCTCACTGTGAAGCAGAAGCTGTGGGGGTGGGGGGGGGCTCTGTTGAAGCGTCAGGTCAGCACTTAACTACAATGGTTACATCAACATCTTTGAGAGACGCACCAGCACATCTTCTTTGACCGCAGTGGGAGCCAAACGTACCTGCAGCCTCTGAGAAGGCTGTTAAATCAGGTCACATGACCCACACAGTCAGCTGACCGAAACCCAGCCAATGAAAGGTCCGAGTAGTAAAAATAACAAAAACCCTTGAATGAGTGGTGCTCAAACTTTGGCTTTACTTGCTACTTCAGAGTTACTGTTTGCTGTATTTATGGCCTCAGTGTTGATTTCTTTTTGTCTTTTATTTCCATTAGATTAACTTCAACGTGGTGAAGTATGCCGTCTCCCCTGACTTGAAATATGTGCTCTTTGCATACGATGTGAAACCGGTAAGTTGCTTAGAAACTGTGATTGATACCTTTTATCTTTGTGTTTTGCAATAAGAAAATGCTCGAATTGTTCTGTCTCTGCCTTGCTGTCATATCTGCATATGCTGTATATGGAACATGCAAAGAAATGCTGAGACGGTCTCCTCTCTGATGGGTACAATGTAAACAGATAAGTTTGGGCTGTTGGCTTTCATATCGTTGCTTTCTGTTTGCTGAAGCTGTGCCTGCTCCACTCTGCTCTTATTGAGGTTTTGCACTGTAAACACACAGCGACGCTTTCACCGCACAACAGGCTCAGCATGCAACAGTCCGGTCACTGCTGCTGGGAGAAGGAGTCAAATCATTTACTCAAAGTCGCAGCGAAACTGAAACAAAAGCATTTTTGTATCCTCTGATTTTATTTTACAGACTTCGCGGGCGGGTTATAATTACCCCAGCAAGCAAACCATGCACTTCAGATATAGTTGCATTTTTGGGGTATGGTTTATTGAATACACTGCATATACTGTGAATGACTACCTGGAAATAGAGAGCTGGCCTAAACCTGGTCTCTCAGTGTTGAGACAACCTTTGAGCAGATCACGAAACATAAAGATACCTGAAATATTATAACCAGGAATATTTTCAGGCCCACATCTTCTATTTTCATCTACTTTTGTCATTCTGGGGCCCGGTGACCTTTAACAACGTCACAACTGAACCAAATAAACCATATTGGGCCCTGGTTCATATGTAACAGCTGTATGTGGGGGGGAGATCAGAGTGGCAACCATACACACCAGCCCAGTCTCTTAAAATGACCTTTTAAGAATATAATAAACTACATTCTTTCTTATATTTCAAGGGAAATATTTTTATTTTTTTGTAGCCCTGTGACTGGCAGCATGTCCAGGGTGTACCCCGCCTCTTGCCCAATGATGACATGCCTCCTGTGGCCTTGAACTGAAGTGGTTAAAAAATGGATGGTAAATATATTTTCTCCCTGGTTACATTTGAACTACTTTAAATAGAAACATCAGTGGTTTTGTTGTAAAGAAAACTCTAAAATAATAAAGGTGTATTAAAGAGAAAATCTAACCATATTTACTGAGTAAGATAACAGAAAAAGACAAGAAAAAGGTCCGCATGAACCTAATGAGATTGGACGCATTCCTCAAAGTCTAGATGCAGGTGGTGCGGGACTAAAGCCAACAGATGATCAATGGAAACTTTCTGTTTCCCAGAAGATCCTGAAAGTGGAGGACAATTTGTGCAAAGCTACAGAAGGCCTACGATACCCAGTGACCGAAATATACTGATATTTAAAGAACAGCGTCCAGGGATTGGTTACCTCAGGGAACTCCCACAAAAAAAAAAAGAGCGGTGACTGTGAGGCCTTTAATAGTGTGGAGGACTGAGGAGTGAGATTAGAAAGCAGGAAAGAGCAGAAATGTGTCTGAAGGAATAAAATCAGAATGAGAAAAGAGAGATCATCAGATGGAGCTGTTTCAGTGGGTACTACACATTTCAATGCCTTGTAGTTAAATAACAGTGCATGATTTAATTTGAGTACTAAAATTTAATCTGAAGACAAATATGATCAATAGTCCCTAAATCCCCCTGATGGGCTCCGGAGGCAGCTGATGGGTGCCAGCGGGCCGAGCAGAACAATGTAGAGTATCAGTAACTCTCAAATAAATTTAGCAGAGTACAATGCAAGTACATTAAATTAAATCTTTCCCCTCCATTACTGATTTTTACGCATATATTTTTCCGATCTTTTTAAAAATAATGTTTTTAACAAATGTGTCATCATTTCTATTCATACTTGTAACACAGGGTTGATAAAATCTGAACCTGAACAGTAATGATCCCTGCAGAGAAACTTAACACAGTCAGGAAAATCTGCAGATACCAGTAATGATGATCAAAAGGCCTCAGCATTTAATAATATTAAAAGTGTTAATAAATACACAAATTTAGTGACCTGTCAAAAATTTTGAAGGCTATCCATAAAATCCAATATAACCAAGAATAACTGGGTGAGTTGAGCTCCACGTCGGCCATACGGGCCACATGTTACGGTTGCAAACACAGGTCCGAATTTGCCCCAATGGCGGCTCAAGGTAGCGGCACATAACTTGGTGAAAATGATAATGAGACTGTCCTGAGGAAGTGTGCCAAATTCCACAGCTTTTGACCCGACGGTTCTGCCATAGACTCCCAGAGGAAAAGTGTTGATGATATAATAAGAAAACCTCGAATTGATCGTGTCAGCTGTTTTATTTGAAATGAACAAACAAACAGACCTGCAGGTGTTAAAGACGGAGCTATGATGAAATACGCAGTTCAATATACATCTAAGCTTCAGCCCTCGTGGGTTTAATAAATTTTGACGAGGGCCGGGGTCAGAGGGTGATTAAAATTCCTTTGTGGCTCGTGCTCAGACTGGCAGATCACGTTTATTCACTAATGGAGCAGCGGGGCAAGCTTGAACCATAATTACCGGCTTTCCATCAGAAAAGAGTAGATGCAAAATGAGATATGCAAATTGGACCCTCCACTCTCGAAGGGATCAACTATGAGGATTAGTGACAAGGCGATTAATCAGAGCTCATTTGCATATTTTGAATGAAGGGTTAGACTTACAATCTGGAACAATACGGCAAGTGGCCGGAAGCCCAGCTTATTTTTAGCACAAGGTTACACTGACGCGAGAATCTAATAGAAATCGCACCGTTGCTCCATTTATAATCGAGTTTTTTATAGAAGGAAAAAAGGAGCATATAAAATTGCTGTTAATTTAAAATGACTTCCTCCGTGCTGTAAGTCCTCTGGCAGCAGTAGCCAACAAACAGACGTTTTAAAGCTAATCGGTAGCAACGGCACTGTGTAAGATATAAAAATATTTCCTCCCCTGTCTTCCACCTCCAGCACACTTTGGAGTAAAAGTGCAGAACAGCAGGGGAGCATCTTAGTCACAAAATTCAATACCAATAATAAAACATGTTAATTCCCTTTAGGATGCAATCTGCAGAATCTTTCCTGCACAAACTGACTGAACTTATTAGCTTTGATAGTCGCAGTGACCGCCTGAAGTTTTAAAGGGGTAGGGAAGCTTGATCTGGTCACCCATAAATAATGGAAAATGTTGTGCTTTGCATTTTGCCTTTTGAGGAGCAGATGAATAATTAATGGCACAAGCAGGATGCATGCAGACAACATCGTTATAACAGAGCGCACACTCAAACTCAAGAACACAAATCTGTGTGCTGCAGATCTTTTATAAACTTTTAAGATTTTTGTTGTTGAACACTTTTATTCATTAATGCAAAAATACTGAAGACTATTTATTTTCACAAACAATATGTGTACTTTAATATATCCTTGCTTGTCAATTCTGCAGAGAAATAAACGTTAAATGTGGACATCTCCATTTGAAGAAACAAGGATGACTAAATATATATCATATTCCTTATTTATATATAACAATATATAAATAACAATATTAAATATTGAAAATGACTAATAAAATGTCACTGTCATGTCTTCACTCATAAGAACACAGTTTTAATGCCTTCAATTAGAGGCACCTGTACCATTAAAATGATTAAATTATCCCTATGACAGTTTGCTAAATATGTCCATAACTAACTTCTTTCCTGATGTAAAAGCTTTCTGACGCACTTTTAAATTAATGAAGAAAATGAACACGATAATTCGATAATATACAAAAAAACTGGTATAAATCCACGGAGCTTCTGACACGGTTGACTGTGTGAACTGGAGTTTGTGCTGCATGCTGGTTGTGGTGCATTCATGCTCGTAGTTTTCAGATGGAAATGAACTAGAATATGACGACAAACCTATAAAACATGTCTGAAGCCATAAAATATAACAGCTCTATGCTCAAAGTCCACATTAAATTATTTTGGTCAGTCTTTTTTGAAAAAAAAACAAACTCTAAAACTTATGATCTTTTTGTGTATTATTATTATTGTATATTATTATTGTATTGTATATTATTATTATTATTATTTTGATGATGATGATGATAATAATATAATAATAATAATAATAAAAAACTGATATAATGGTAATCATTGTTTCCCCAATTGCCTTAGAATTAATACAAATTCCAAAAGAATGCAGAAATAATTTTTTGGGGAAAAAATGAACAAATTAGCTGTAAGTTTGTGTCTACGTGCTCAAAGATGAGTGCTCTTTAATCATTGCTGTGGCAGGAAGGTTCAAACCACAAACAGTTTTGATAAATAGAAAATATTTTCCTGATGTTGGAAAGATTAATGGTAGCTGAAGTGGACGCTCCTCACCATCGGGGTTTGCTTTTTACTTTGGCCTGAGCAGTATTTACTGCAGGTAACACGACTGGGTACAATTGCTGCAAACTTACCGACAGTCCTGTCACACGTGCAGCCCTGTGTAAGTGCACCTTTACTGCTTCCACTGGAGGGTAAAAGTGTCAGCCAGGTGCTGATAGTCAAATGCATTTGATCTGTTGCTAATCAGGAAGTGTAAGCACCTCTATAAAAGAAGTTTTGTCTTCTCCGGGTTAGAATGTGTTGGGACAAATTCACCCCAAGGTCAGACAATGCTCAACCCAAGAACTCCATCTCAGACTCTACAGGCAGGCGACTCAGCGTGTTAAATGTTAAAGTTCATGGTGGTACAATCAGAAAAAGACTTTCTGGAAGGGTTTCCAAAGCCTCTTCTCTCAAAAAGGAACATGACAGCACAACTTTGCTGCATCGGAACAAACCACAAGACTTGTGGAACAATTCTTTGGTTATATTGCACAGCACCACACTTGGGGAACACCAAACACAGCATATCAGCACAAACACTTGATGCCAAATGCCAGCACGATGGCGGAGGGGTGATGGTTTGGGCTTGTTTTGGAGCTGCAGGACCTAAGCACCCTGACAGCTCAAGCTTGGCCAAAACTGGGTCATGCAACATGACAAAGATCCAAAGCACAGCAGCAAATCTGAAGCAGAATGGATGGAAAAGAATCAAGGCGCTGCGGTGGCTGCTTGAACCGCTGTGTGCGACCGTAAGAAGGCTGTGCATAAATGAATGCCTGCAAAGCTCAATGAACTGAAGCAACATTGGGAGTGGGCCAAAGTTCGTCCACAGCGATGTGACAGTCATCCATGAAATGATTACTTTAAGTGATGGGGAGTAATTAGGTTTTCATGTGCCATCGGCCAGAAAAGTCTTACTGTTTTCTGCAAACACTAAGAGCTGAGTTGGACTCGGTTGTTGCTGTACAGATTTCCAGCACACTGTGCATCCGGTGCATGGAGAAAGAAAACAGAAAAAACTTAACATGACGCGTTCGTGATGAAAGGCACCACAGCAGTTCTTCCAGGAGAAGTAAATTGCTTCTCTAATGGGTTCATCTCTGGTGCGCTGAATGAAATAAAACATTCATCACACTCTGTGGCCAATTTAGCATCTTGGCAGAAATGTGTCAGTCCGATCCACCCCCACCCCACCGTCCCCACCCTAACCCATTCTTGCATTTAATCATTTGCTTTGGTTCAGATATTACAGTTTGCTTTGCGATATTTTTACCAGCATACAGAGAAATAGCAGCATGTGACCACAATGTTGTTAACTGGCAGCAGCGACAACATCGTGCTGTCTTTTTCTCCCAACATAAGCAAAGATATCGACCATGAAGACAAGTTGTTCTTGTCCATAAAGCTTCATGTTTTTGATGCACTGTCAAATCCACATCACATGTATTGAATTGCAGCGCAGTGTGGGAACTCTGTGACCGTGGCTCTGCAGAAGAAGAGAACTAGAACAGCCACAGGCCCTACCTAAGATGAAGGCTAAGGCTCGGCTCATGGAGTCGGAGAATCACGTGGAAGGCGGTCAGGCCTCAGGCAGCCGGGGCGGCGTAGATCTGTGCGAGGAGACGGAAAACAACACTTGTAGTGTTGCATCATCCACTTGTTTTTATGGCATCAAATCAGCTGCAATCGTTAATAAAATCAATTCTGATATTTCAGAGGGATGCCGGTCAGGTGGATCGGACCGGAGGTAAAAAACAGCAACACAAAAACCTTGTCTTCTGGATTTGATTACCCTATTGTACAGTGCCACTCAGGCACAAGCCTGCTAGTTCCCACCGGGCCTCTGTGGCTCAGGAGATCGAGTGGGTCGTCCACTAATCCAAAGGGTGAATTAGTGGTTTTATCTGGGTCGCTCCAGTCAAAATGCCCAAGTGCTGTTGGACAAGATACCGAACCCGGGATTGTCCCCAGTGCATCCATCGGGCTGTGAGTGTGTGCATGTGTGTGATAAAGTGCTGCATGCACAGAATAAAAAATACGGCATGAATACATATCTGGATGTGGCTTATAGCGTATGCATCATCTTGAGTGGTAAATGCATTTGAAGACCCACATCTTTAAGACCCGATCGTCATTGTATTTGATTTTCAGAAAGGTGGGCTTGCTGCACCACTGTGCTTCCAATCAGTCGTGAGTTTAGCGCATTTGTCACAGACTATTTTTAGCCTGGTCTAATACACAGTTAGTGTTCTAGTGAGTATTAACGGCAGCAGAGATGCATTACGTGTGGCCCACTTTCAACAATCCGTGTTCTGTGCATTGAACTTTTCAAATGCGTCACGCCTCATCGGCAACGGGACAGCCTGCATCACACTGCAGTTTCAGGAAAGGTTTCCTGTCTTCATACCTGCAATAAGTGTTCTTTTAGACCACCTGGGGGCAGCAGAAACATGTTCTCACACTGCATTAACATACATGTTTGCATCCATATTAAACTAAGGCAGAGTACACTCAAAATCACAGACACACAACCACACACAGTAAGAAATAGTAAGTAAGTAAAGTTTTTATAAAGCGCTTTTCACAAACATAAAATCACAAAGTGCTGTACAGAGATTAAAAAACAATATCAAAACAAATAAAACACCATGTTAAAAGAATAAAAATGTCAGCAAAAGGCCTGATTAAATAAAGTTTTTAGTTGCTTTTTAAAAGACTCCACAGAGTCTGCCAAACAGAGCCGGAGTGGCAGAGTGTTCCAGAGTTTAGGTGCTACTGCCTGAAAAGCTTTGTCCCCTTTGGACTTTAGTCTTGTACGGGGGATGACTAAAAGATTTTGAGCTTGAGATCGAAGGTAGCGGGCAGCAGTATGTTTGGTGAGTAAGTGGGATATATAGTCTGGGGCTTGTCCATTTAGTTCTCTGTATGTAAGAGTGAAAACTTTAAACTGAATTCTAAAAGCAACTGGGAGCCAATGTCATTAAGAAAAAATTAAGCTCCACACGGAGACTAGAAATTTCAAATCAGGTCTCTTGCTGTGAGGTGACCGTGCCAACCACATCACCACCTAAAGATAAAATCAGCTGTTAACCTTTTGATTTCTTATTTACAAATCCACAATTTACAGAGGAACATTATTGTTCACCTGGAGTCGTGTTTTTTCCTCTTGGTGAAGGTTAGGTCCGTTATTTGCCCCCTTTTGTCCCAGTTTTTAGTCTTTGGCACCCTTTGACAGACGTAGCTGGTGCGGATCAGGCAGCTGGTTTGTCTCTGCAGGGTGTCCGTCTCAGACTGACTGTAATAGATTACTGCTGTATAAACACTGATGAGCTCCACCTTGAGGAAAACAGCTCAGTTTAAAGCAGTTTGTGTATTACTAGACAAAGTGTCTCGATTAGTCCTTTTGTGGTTTTTGGCACCTTCTCCTGTCTGCAGTTTGTCACTGTAGGCTTAATATCACAGTGAGGTGCATTCTGGGATTTCCCCTTCAGTATTATGAAAACTGTACAGACGTGGTTTGCAAAGACAACCTGAGAGCGCTCGGACTCCACTGCGACTACGTGAGCAGGAACTGCCTCGTGTTTCCAAATTAACTCCAGTGTGTTTGTTCATGGTAACGAGGGTCCATGTGGCTCATTAATGTTTTCTAACAGGACAGCGTCTGCAGCACAGAGGAACGAGATATATCTGCTCCCATCCTTGTTGGCTTTAGTCTTTCTTTTTTTTTTTGTGGCACTAACTCTTATTGGTTAACCACCCACAGGTGTTAGTGAGGGTTTCTGTCAGGCTTGCAACCTGTTGCATCATGTGTATCCCAGGATACACTGAAACTGCCTGTAAGTGTAGCAAACATCAGTAAATGAGTTCAGTTAATCCTCTTGTTCAAATCCAAAATACACAACAACCTTTTCTCTGTACAGTTTTTAAGGCTGCACTGATGACACAGGCGCTGATGTCTGCATATTCACAGTGTTTCAGTGCATCCTGTGGGGATTCAGTCAAAATGAAAGTTATTTTAAACCAAGGCTCAGCCAGAAATATTAATGAAGGTGATGGATGTGCTGAAATTAATATTCCTGCAGAACATCAGAGGTGATGGACACCTGGTGAGCAGACAGTTGGTGAAAGCCCTTTATGTTATTTGGGAAGGAAGATCTACCAGTTCATGACTATCTATTTTTGATTATTATCATTATTATTGCATTAAAAGGACCAATAAAAGACTCAAATATCAGATTAATTTATTTTTTCATCTTTGCTTTGCATAGAACTGAGTGCTGTAGGATTAACTCTCTATACTATAACCTTAAAGACACGAGTCACAGTGACCTCTGCTTCCTCAGAGCAAGGTGCCAACAAAAGCTGCTACAGGAGGCTGACACTGAATGAAAAGCAGATATAAGACCAAAATTAAGGAACATCCATCCATGATCCAGTTTAGGAGTGCAGGGCAGCTGGAGACAATCCCAGTGGTCAAAACTTTTATATAATGATAGGAGGTCCTCAGAAATAGAAATTTGTATTTCATCCCTCCCTCCACACAATAGCCTATTTTGCCCTGTAGATGGTTGCAACCATGTTGTTTTGATTGTTGGGTTTTCTCTGTAATTATTGAAGAGCTAACAATATGCACCGTTTCACCAACACTGGAGCATAAATGGTCTGTATCACACAGCAGGCCATATTATTGGTCAGATAACTGAGTTGTAGTTCAGTGACTGCAGTTAGCAAAGCTGAGACACACCTCATGTGCCTGTCTCCTTGGTAATTTTAAATAAAACTAATTTTAAATATAAAGTTAACAGCAAACAATGATTTCGTTTTGATCCGGCACAAAGAGGAAAAATTTCAAAAAAACAGATTTGCAGAATATCTTCAAATGACATTAATTATTATCAGTGAAGTGTTGCAAATGACTGGTGTTTTAAATTGAAAGTCATAAATGACTTGAAACACACGTGACATTTTTCTCTGTATTTTTACTAAAACCGAAACCTCTCCGTAAACAGAAACGCTTAAATGAAGGTGTTGCACTTGTGTTATCTGGCAGGTGACACCTTCCCTTCATTCAGAGCTCTCGGCAGTTTTAGTGGGCGAGGATTTACTCATGCTAAAGAAATGAAATCTTACTGCTCAGTTATTAAAATGCAAGAATTCATCACTGACTAAAAGCTGTTTCCATTAAAAAGACATATCTAAGATTTTTTTTTTGTGTGTGTGCGCGTATTGCATTGCATATATTCTTGTAAGCCCATAATGTGATCAGCTGCACGTTTAACATACCAATATGAATGTCGTCAGTCAGGTGCCAGAATCTGTTCACACAGCACAATAACAGATTGTCAGCATGCAGGATCACGTCCAATACGTGTGTTTTGTGCAGCGTCCAAATCGTGAATGTTTTGTATAATTTAATGAGCAGACTGAAGCCACTTCTGTATTCTATAGAAACCATTCAAAATGATTTCTATAGAATACAGAAGTGGCTTCAGTC